>PVJA010004167.1:33705-88804 GCA_004027025.1 Myocastor coypus | reverse complement strand
GCTCCCTTATTGTTGCATGGGATGGCAATGTCCACATAGCGCAGAGGAGAATCTGTGTTGCACAGAGCAATGGTTGGCAGATTGACATAAGATGCCTCCGTGAGGGGCTGGTGGTCAGCCCTGGGATCGGTAACCACCAGAAGACGTGGCTCTCTGAAGGCTGCCTGGATCTGGTTAGTGAAGGTTCCAGGAGTGAAGCAGCCAGCAATAGGAGTAACTCCAGTGGCAGCAGCAAACTTCAGCACAGCCCGTTGGCCCGTGTTCCTAGAAGAGATGACACTGACATCAGCAGGGTTTGCAATGGCTCTATGGCTAGAGCTGCCAGGAGGAGCTTCTCCCAAGTCCGCTTCAGATTTATGATGTAGGTTCCATCACTTTTCCTTTTGTAGATATACTGCTCCATCTGGAAATCCAGGTTGGTGCCACCTAAGTGGGTTCCTGCAGCAAGGAACTTGAGGACATCCTCCTCCTTCATTTGCAGGACATCAAGGGCTGTGGACATTGTGAAGTTTCCCTTTAAGTTATGATGGGAATCAAGAACAATGCCATATGGACCCTGGCTGGACAGTGAGGAAAAGCCAGAAAAGCATTTTTAAGTACTTACCTTTCAATTAGTTCAAGGGTGAGTTTCCACTTCTTTTATTTATCCTGTATAGAGTGTGTTTTCACATTCTCTTTTCCAGTATAATTACTGCTATTATCAGCAGGTGAGAAATAGGCTCATTATAAGTAAAGCCCAATTCAATAACTAGCATACAGACATAAGATATAGACACTACATAGAAACACTTTTATGATTG
The DNA here is from genome assembly GCA_004027025.1 of Myocastor coypus. Classification (NCBI taxonomy): domain Eukaryota; kingdom Metazoa; phylum Chordata; class Mammalia; order Rodentia; family Myocastoridae; genus Myocastor; species Myocastor coypus. Next base: position 88,004 of record PVJA010004167.1, on the reverse strand, counting down.
ATATTAATATTCTAGCCAATGAGGAAAGCGGAATATACTATTATAACTTCGTTTTTAAAAGGGCCCCAAGGATGTGTTTAAGGAGTAAAATACTTTAAAAGCTAAAATTATTTTTAATTAAACTATTTCCTATTCTGTATAGGTGACAATTTCAGCAATGCTTTTCATAAATGCTCCGGGGACAAATATGTTGCAGATTCATGCAAGCTTATCTTTAAATGATTTGTCCAGAATAACTTCCTTTCGTTTGGCAAGATCAAGGATTGAGCTTTGTCAGGATTTCGGGCAAAACAACTCATCTGATGCAGTCTGCTAAGAATCAACTAGTCACAGTGGCAAATTAAAAAATGGCTTCCTGAAAGAGGGATAATGAGTGATTACTTTAACAGCTTCATTTGTTAATGTTAAAGTTACAATGATGACATTACTTGTGACTTCATTACCAGAGAAATTCAGCTTCAGTTGTCACTTAAACATTTCTTTTATACATTACACTGAATTCTTAGAACTGACAATTTCATAGAGCAGCACACTGTGTTTCATGGATCTGTCCTGTAAATATGACTTTTGAATAAGCTATTCATGGAGACAAGGTATTTTCTTTAAAAAATACAACAACAGAAAAGTGTAAATAAACCAAGAGTTATTCCCACGAGCTCAGGATTGCGGTTATTATAGGAACAGAGGTAACATGGAGCAGGAAAGCAGCCTGTGTTGCTGGTGGCCAGCACAGCCCCACTCGCTCAGTGCTTCCTTTATCTAATTGCGAGTAACTTTTGTTCTTTCTTGACTCTCTCTCTCTTTCTTTCTTTCTTTCTTTCTTTCTTTCTTTCTTTCTTTCTTTCTTTCTTTCTTTCTTTCTTTCTTTCTAGGCAAGCACTTATGCCAGGGAGCTATCTCCCCAGCCCACTGACTCTGCCTTTCTTATAGGACAGAAAATGGCAAATAATTGAACTACCTACAAAGATGCGAGTAGTATCATGGGTGAAACAGGTGGCACTATATTTTGAAGAAAAAAAAATCAGAGCATTACTAAATATCAGGGTTATGAAAACAATAACCATCCTGGAAACTTCAGTCCTTGAAGATAAGCGATGACAGCTCCTCCCTCTGTCCCCAAGGTTCAGATAAGCCCAGTCAGACCTTAGGTGGGCTTCCACATTCCTGGCAGTGTGAACTGGCACACATATTTCCCACCATGCGATGCAGCGGAAGACTGAGCCGCCAGGATCCATCCATCCCGGCGCGCTGTGTACTCAGAGCCAACCTCTCCACAGGCTTTGTAAACCTCAAGCTGAGTAGAATGTCTGAGTTGAAACTGCAGTTATGGCACTTACCAGCCAAGTCTGAGCAAATAACTTATTGCCACTAAACATCCATTGTGAAATAAAACGTGGTGCAGAAGATAAAACAAACAAATACATTTACCTCATGATTACCCTATTAACTTGTCTTTACACAAGATCTGATTTAGCCTTGAGACGTGCTGTAGAGATTCTGTAAAGCTATCTGTGAGAGTGCAAGGTAAATGTCAAAGCCTTCCACAGATAAGAGCCCATTACTGTGACTTTCCTTTGTGATTAACTGCTGTCTCAGTATTTCAATTTAAAGAATTACATTTAACGTTAGCATTCCTTCATATGACATCTATTTCCATGCTAATAAATATTTTCTTATTATTAATTACTTTTTTGCTTATTTATTTAGTTTGCTTTTTATTTTTCATTTTGTGATGAACACAAAATATTTTTAAAAAACTATTAGTAATAATACAAAATTTCATTAACCAAAGTAATAGGAATTCAACAATGGCTGTTGTATTGCATAAAGTTATCTTCAAAATAGTTGTTTAGGTGCCCAGATATGAACCTGCAAAATTAGTAAAAGAAAAAAGAAGTTATAAGACATTAAGAAGAACAAACATGAGAAGATATATTAAAATAAATATCTTTAAGCATTAGCTGCTCCTTTTGCTAGACTAGCAGAAATCAGAAATACAATATTTTTTTTCTACTCTTTCTTCTGATCTTTTCCCCATGCCAGGATTTTCTTCCCATTGAAGAGACTCTGTCACAGTATCTACTGTAAGTTTCTGATTTTATTTACTCTCTCGGGTCTCACATTACTGAGACAATGTAATATATGCACATGCGGGTCAGATTAATTTCACTTGCCAATACAGTCTCTAGCTGCCTCCATTTACCTATAAAAGCCTCAAATTTATCTTTTGTACAGCTGAGTAATACCCCATTGTGAAAAATACCATATCTTCTTTATCTAGTTCTCTGTTGATGGGCATTTAGGTTGTTTCCAAGATTTAGCTATGACAAATTGTGATGCAATAAAGTTGGGTACACATGTACCACTGCAGTGTGATGCTTTCAGTTGTTTTCAAAGAAACATACCTAGGAGGAGAATAGCTCACTTGAGTGGAACCTCCAATTCTAGCTCTTTGAGCAGTCTCCACACTGATTCCCATGCTAGTCGTATTAGCCAGCACTCCCTCCAACAGTGGAGCAGGTTCCTTACTCCCCACAGCCTCTCCACTATTTGTTATTAATTATCATGAGTTGTGTCTAGTTTTCCCCCCAAAGCCTCATGCAGTCATGTGGCAGGGACTTCTAGAGACTAACTCACGATCCACTGGGATTATGTGTCTTAGTATTGCTGGGACTATGGGTGTGGTCTGAGGCAGATGTCCTGAGGTAGAGAGCCTGAATGTAGCATAAAAGAGACAGAGAGAAACAGACTCCCTCTCTGTTGCTTCTGTGGCAATTCTTCTCCTGCCATGAACTGCTGCTGTCTACGGCATGTCAAGCTGCCTTCCAGCTGGCCAAGTATGGACTGAAACCTCCAGTAACTGTGAGCTAAATACATCTTTCCTTCTTTCATTTTGGGTGTTCAGTATTTGTCCCAGCAACAAGAGAAGAGTAACTAAGACCTTGGTTAATTTCTTGATGATAGCCTTCTTTCTGGTGTAAGATTGACTCTCTGTATTGTTTTAATTTGCATTTCTGGAATAAATAAGGACGTTAAGCAGTTTTTGATATATTTACTTGCCATTTTATTTCTTCATCTGAAAAGTGTACATTCATTGGAAGCACACTTCTAGATAGAAGTTTTTTTTTTTTTTTTCTGAGAGATAGTTGCCTATCATTTTTTACTTATTCATGGTTTTGTTTTTACGCTATTGGTGATTGCTTTTGAAGTAAAGAAACTTCTCATTTCATTTCTTTCAGTGAGATCCCAATTGTTGATCCTTTGAAGTGTTTCCCATGCAGTTTGGTTTTTGTTCATAAAATCTCTACCTACCCGTGTTTCTTTAAGATTTCTACATAATTGGTCTTCCATAAGATTTTGTGTTTCAATTTTAATTGATGTAGTATTTAACTCTTTGATCTATTTTTTACTGTAGTTTTGCTCCTGATAAGTGTGGGTCTAACTTTAGCCTTTGGCATATGAAAAGCCAGTTTTTCCAGCACCATTTATTAAGGGGCTATCTTTATTGAAGTGAACGTGTTTGGCCCCATTTTCAAAGATAATGTGGCTTAGTGAGTTTGTAGTTGTGTTTACATCTTTTGGTCTGTTCTGTTGATCCTGTGGTCTGCTTTTTTGCCAGTACCATGCTGCTTTTGTCTCAGTAGCATGGCAGCACAAGTTCAAGTTACGGACCGTGATGTCTCCTGCCTTTCCTTCATTGCCCGGGATTGCTTTTACTACTTTCTTCTGATTCCAGGTGAATTTCAGGAATGACTTCTTTAGCTCTGTGAGGTACACAATGGTATGTTGATCAAAATGGCACTGAATCTATACAATCATTTTTAGAGTATCACCTTTTTCACAATGTTGGTTCTTCCTATCCAGGAGCAAGGAATATCTTTCCACTTTCTGAAATTATCTTCATTCTGTTCTTTTCAGAGTGCTATCATTTTCACTGTATAAATCTTTTACTTCTTTTGTGAGGTTGATTCCTAAGTATTTCAGTGGGGGTGTTATTGTGAAAGATATGGGTTCCCTAACTTTTCTTTCTGTCCTTCATTGTTTGTGTATGGAGATGCTATCGATTTTTGAGTGTTGACTTTGCATCCTGCTAAGCTATTAAATTTGGTTATTTAATCTACAAGTCTATTCATGAAGCCTTTGGGATAATTTATATAGCATATCTTGTTGTCTGCAAATAATAATTTCATTTCTTCCTTTCCAATCAACTCCTTTTATTTATGTCTCTTGTTTAACTGATCCAGTTAATATTTCCAGAACCATATTCAACAAGAGTGGTGAGTGCGGGCATCTTTGTCTTGTTCCTGATTTTAAAGTGAAGGATTTTCTTTTTTTTTTTTCTTTCTTCCATTTAATATGATGTTGACTGTTGGTTTTTCATAGATGGCTTTCATCAGGTTAAGGTAAAGATAATCTTCCAATTTTCTGTATGCTTTTTATCATGAATGAGATGAATGAGTGTTGGACTTCGTCAATAGCTTTTTTTTCTGCATCTATTGAAACAATCATGTGATCTTTTTCTTTGATTATGCTGATGTATTGTATTACATTTATGGATTCATATATACTGAACCAGCCCTGCATTCCTGGATTGAATCCCAATTGGTCCTGATGTATAATCTCTTGATGATATGTTGCATTCTGTTTTCTAGTATTTTATTGAAAAATCTTACATCGGTGTTCACCAGGGAGACTAGCCTGTAATTCTCTTTTTGGTCCAGCCTTTCTCTAGTTTAGGTATCAGGGCAACACTTGCTTTCATGAATTAATTTGAGAAAATTGTTTCCCTTTGAATGTCATTAAAAATTTTTTTTGAGAAGAGTTGGCGTTATATCTTCTCTAAATTTCTTATAAAATTTAGTTGTGAATCTATCAGCATCTGGCCTTTTCTTTGTTGGTACATTTTTTATTACATTTTCAATTTCATTTGTTGATATTGGGTTACTCAGAATATTTATATATTATTGAGTCAGCTTTGGTAGTTCATATGTATGTAGGAATCTGTCTGCTTCTTCTGTTTTCCATCATGTGAGAGAAATTTTGGAAATAGGTATTGATGATCTTCTGAATTTCCATAGGGTCTACTGTTATTTTACCCTTCTTACTCCTTTTTGCATGAATTTGAGGTGGCTCTTTCCTTTTCATGGTAAAACTGGATAGGGGCTTGTCAATTTTATGTATTTTTTCAAAGAACCAACTCTTGGATTCATTAATTCTCCTTATTATTTTCTTTATCTCTACTGCACTGTTTCTGCGCATTTTGTGGTCTCAAACTCACAAGGATCCTCCTGTCTCAGCCTGCCAAGTGCTGGGGTTACAGGCATGTGCCACCATGTCTTCTATAATTGCATATATTGTAGGTCACTTGACATCACACACAGCTTCCAATACTCAAAGTTTTTCACTATAATAATCAGTGTTTCTCTGTGTTTGGAGATTGAGAGATCCTGTTAGTCTATGTCAAGTTCATTACTCATATCTTTGCCATGCCAATTCTGCTTTTAATTCCAACCAGTATGTGCAAGACCTATAATATTTTCTGCAAGTTAGTTGGGAACTGTTCATGTGTTCTGAGTCTTAACTTTATGAAATTATGAAACTCATTGATTATGGGTTACATAGGAAGTTTCTTCCTACCAAAGACTCAGGACTGAGGATCTTAATCCCCATTGCAGTGCTGTTCAGTAGAGCTACAGGAGGAAATGAATTGTCTAGGTCCTGACTACATTAGTGGCTTCATCCATGGACAAGCGCTGAGCCAACTGGGCTTTCAGGAAGCAGAGATCAGTTAAAAGAAGTAGGTCTTCATACCATGTTTTCTGTGGTTGAGCTGCCCTGTGATGTGTCACCTTGCCTCAAGTAGGACCTGCCCAGAAAGTAAGTAAAGCTCCGAGTATATCTGTGAGTACATAAATGCAAACAAGAGAACAAAGCACCTCACGACCCCAAATGATAGACTTATTCAAAAGTGGGACGAGATCTCCCAGCTTACTGCACAGAGGAGTTCCAGTGTTGACCATTGCCTTCTCATACATTTGTTCCTTGGGCCCACAGGACTGATTGTTCAGCTTTCCCACGCAGTGCTTTGCCTTTCTGGCACATTTCATTCCACCCTTCAGTGAGCTCCAGGCCTCTGACCTTGCACTGAGTCTACCAGCTCTGCATTTTGCATTGTTCTACCCAGTTTCTGCAGCAGCAATGGGAGACCTCGCTAGGAAATCCTTTGTATAATCATGTGTATAGATTATATAACCAATGTTACTCTAGCAATCCATAAATGACTGAACTGTGTCTCTTTTCCCAGATTGGTCTGTATCTGCTTGTTTCTCTTTCTCTGTTCTCTCTCTCTCTCTCTCTCTCTCTCTCTCTCTCTCTCTCTCTCTCTCTCTCTCTCTCTCTCCATCTCTCTGGTCTCCAGAACTAGGCAAAGTAAATGATGTCACTTACTTACTTTGAACAAAGAAAGTGTGAAGTGATCAACTTTCTTCAGCCCTGCCCTTTTGCCACAATCCTTCTGTTTCACCACAGGCTTGAGACAATGCAGCCGGCTCTCCACAGACTGAAACTTCAGAAATAAAGCTTCAAAATTAAAGCTTTCCCCTTTATATTTATTTGTTGTCAGATGTCTTGTCAGGACAACAAAAACTAATACACTACTATAATAGCATTGTTTTTTCTTCTAACTCTATCATCTGTGTCAGTCTGAGGCCAATTTTAATTGATTATTGTTTCCTTGTGTTCACTAGCTTATTGATATTGTGTTGGTCCATACAATTACTCTGTTTGCAAGACTGTAACAAAATACTCTAAACTAAGTGCTAAATAAATGACATCATTTACTTTGCCTGCTTCTGGAGACTGGAAGCCTCAGGTCGAGGGACTAACTAATACCTGGTCTGAGGAAGACCTGCTTTGTAGCTCTTGAAAGCCTTCCCAGTACATCCTCTGTGGTGGGAGGGACACAAGCCCTTGAAGTCCTCTTTGAAGGGGTTTCTCTCTCGGACCTAACATCTCCCCCAAAATAGCTCTCCCTGAAGCCATCAGTCAGCTATTGGGTTATAGGATTTAAGCCTATGAATTCAGGGAAAATCAGTGTCCAATCTATAGTACGAAAGTTTAGCTTTTTGGATAGTAGATAGTTCTGTGTTTTTATTATTTTATAAAAAAGTAAAATTTCATAACAAACTAAGATAACAATGGCACATTGTATATCATTAACTTAATTATCTTCTAATGATACTCAGATTTAACCAGAGTTCAGAATTTAAGACCTGGACAAAAAAGGTCCTATTGCAACATAAGTATTTTGACTTAGTCATGATAACTATAGTGTAATTTGCTTTACAAGTGAAATTTATGAATTATGAATAAAACTGTGAAACTAGGGGCTGGGGAGATAATTCTACCATCTAAGTACCTTGATCCCAGGTACCCCATCCCATGCAGCCCTGGAACCCTGGGTGTGCTATGCCCACCCCAAAACTGGGTGAGGTGGTAAATGTCTGTAATCCAAGTGCTGGGGAGGCTGAGATGGGAGGATCACTAGCAACATGAGCTACATAGCAAGACCCTGTGCCAAATACATAAATGCATAAATAGAATATAATGAAATAGAATATTTCAGCTAAAATTATATATATATATATATATATATATATATATATATATATATATATATATTACTGTTTCAACCAGACTAGGAAAAAAATCTGAATATGTTTTTAAACACGACTTTCAATAAAACAGCATATAAAAGATATATATGTATATATATATATATATATATATATATATATAGTCTTGAAATCATTAATATAAATACAATGTAGTATTATATCTGAATAATACTTGCAGAAAATTTTAAAACTAATAATACATGTAACAATCACTTAAAAACTACTGGGTTATAGTAAAAATATCTCTTCCTTGTACCTTTGATGCCCTTAATCTGATGACGGACGCTGTCAGGCATTTAGTGGATGTGATTTTATTCTATGACTAAAATAGGATGTTCCTATATTAGTTGGCTTAAAATTTGGAAGAATAAAATATGTCAGAAAAAAATTTAATTAACCTACTGACTTAATCTGAAAACCAGCATACAGCGCTTCTGGCTTTATTATTTATTTACTTATTTATTTATGAGAATCTAAAATGCGGAAGGTACTTGAGATGAAGCCTGAGTGACGATGCTAAGTGTTGCACCAAGAAGACAGGGGAGCCCTGCTGAGTGTGCCTGGTGGGCACCGGAATGTGTGTGTGCACGCGTGCAAAGAAAGAAGGAAAACGGGAAGCACGGAAGGAATGAAAGAAGGAACTGAGAAGTCAACGTGGGCACCAGAGAGATTCTGTTTTTGAAGATATCCATTCAAAATGTATTTAAAAAATATAGTTGTAAGCTGCTTTGCTAGAAAATGATTTAAATTTCTTTTATATTTATTTTCTTCATGTTTTTGGAGAATCATTCAGAGTCTCTTATGCTTCTCATTTAAATTTCACTTGATTGTCGAATTCCCTCCCTCTCTCCTCTCTCTCTCTCCCCTCTCTCTCTCTGTCTCCCCTCTCTCCTTCTCTCTCTACTGTCCACGTTGCAAACTTTTAAATGTCTTCTTAACTTTTAATTGATAATTGATGACTCAAAAAGAATCTCAGAACATGTTACAAAAGCAAAATTTCATAACCATATCCATTTCTATAAAGTAGAAAGTTGTAACATTTTTGCTACCACCATATTGGTATGCCAGGCAACATCTGTGAAAAAAAGCACACAAAGAACATTAAGTCTCTGGAAAAAGGAAAATTACTTCCACTTATGGGCAGTTGAGATTCTCCAGGGAAGACAGGAGAATAATGGTTTCTGCATTTATTTTGTCAAATTCATGATAGCACCATTCTGTTTGTTGATAGACAAACAGAATCTTTAAAATATATTTGGACATTCCATCCACTTTAACTTATTTTTTTCAGCCTGCTTTTGATCACAAGCTATATCTAATTGAATTACAAATAATTCCTTGCATGAGACAGCTAACCAAACTGGTTTTCTTCTTACATTACTGGATTCAGGTTTGTATTTAAATGAGCATTGAGAGATGCTTCAAAGTACGATTATATAGCTTACTCATTTTGTCTTTATTCTATCCCTACTATATATTTATTATTACCAATAATTATAGTTATTCTATTATTATTATTATTATTATTATTATTATTATTTAATGAGCAGAACATATTTATTGAGGCAAACAAAGCTCCTGTCTGAGAGAGAGACATGACGGGGGGTGGGGGGTCCCAAGTGGGTGTCCCCCTGTTGTTCTACTATTAAAAGTGACAATTAAAAATGTCTCTATCTTGCTAAATTTTAAGTCATTTTTATAACAATCAAAAACTGTTCCAAGCACGCTCCTGTTCTGGCCACAAGCCCTATGTTAAGCAGGTCCGAATTTCTGAGCTTTCATAATTCTGCCTTATATTTTCAGCTATGTCAGCAAAGCACAGAGTTCATTGTTTGAGTGACTGCTACATAAAGGGTCGTTCAGATGCACATCTAATGAAACTAATATACATTAGAATTCTTGCCATTTCTAGAGCCAGAGTACAAACTTTACTCTAAATATTTTATTCAGCAGAAAGAACATTATAAACTACAGGTTCAGAGGTACAAGTCTTCCATGGGAACAGTATTAATGTAAATGTGAAAATAATTGTGTTTCCTGTCAAAATATTAATATTCTGTCATTTGTGTTCATAGCTAACCAAGAGAAATTAGAATATACTATCAGCACATCTAGAGAAACTTTCTCTCTAAAAATATTCTTTTGAAAAGAACCACACAAAGCTATTCAAAATTATACGCCTTTGTAATTGCCAAATAAATTCATTAGCCCTCCATTTCCACTCTTAAAAAAAAAAAAAAAAAAGAAGAACCACGATCATCCTCAAAAGACAGAAAGACAGAGAGAGAGAGACCTTCACTGTCTTCATGACAATACTGATTTGTTTTTATAAGAAAATCCAAATTTACACAGCAGGAGTCCATGACAGGGATTCCTGCCTCAGCCTGGTCAGAATGGAGAAGCAGTGGGTCACGCCTGCTGCTTGCCAGTACCTAGCCATTTGTTCTGAGACCCAGAAAGACCATGCTCATCTGAGCATAACTGGTTTGTGGGCTATTTGGAAAGTGCCCTGACCTGTCTGGGAGTGTGACCACAAATAAGCAATTTAAACCCTTCATGTTTGGTTTTCCCAAAGAGACAGACAATGCCAACAGGCATCGGCCCAGTGCCCCATGGTCACCTGGCTGCCGGGTCCACAGACAGAGCTGCTCAGGCACAGCACAACCTCTGCAGAGCTCAAGGGCCATTGTGTCCAGAGTTCATGGGATGGGAGCTCTTAGAGAAGACTTCCCCAAGGGTTTCTTAAACACGAAATTTCATTATTTTCATTGCTTCCTCCTATATGCCATAGACCAGAGAGCTAGGACATTTCCATGAATTGTGCACAACCCCCTTTCTGTCTGCCTTTCTAATCATTTAAAAGAAGTAGGGCTGTGTGTGGTTCTTTTTTTTTTTTTTCTGTATATTGGGGAAGGGTCTACCGGGTATTCAGGGTCTCACTACTAGATCGGACTCATAGTGATTCTCCTGTTTATAGCCTCCCAAGTGGTGGGATTGCAAGCGTGTGCCACCACACCCAGTCTCAATTGCCATCTCAGTGCACCCTAGAGGCATGGCCTGCATGTCAGGCTTGGCATGGCAGGCCCAGGGATCAAACCCTTGTCTCCTGTGCCTGCTTGTAGATGCTTTAATCTGCTGAGCTATTTGGCCAGCCTGCTGTGTGTGGTCCTAATGGTTTGGCATAGTAGCTTCAGCTTCACTCAAATACTTACTTTTTCTAAAGTTATCATTCCATATTCTTTCTCACGTGGAACTGAAGACAATTACCTCTTTAAATATTGTTACTGAGCATAGATCTCTTTATGTCCACTTTTCACTTTCCATGATAGCTTTAGCCATTAAAGTCATTTTCACATTCGTAGCATGTATCAAAATCATGTCAAATGTTACCTCAACAATATGAGAAGTGGATGCTACTACAAATATTTGAAATAGGCATATTGGCACTATTGGCTCAAGCCATGGCCAACCCGGTGCAAGTATGTCATTACATAAGGACACTTTAAAAAGCAACATTTGGGGCCGAGCAGGATGGCTCAGTGGTCTAAAGTGCCTGCTTAGGAAAGCTTAAGCGGCTGCAGGGACAGTGGTTCGATCCCCGGCATCACATGCTGCACCAGCCCTCCCCTCAGGGCAGGCTGAGCCGGCCATAAAAATAAATAAACAAACAAACAAAAGTTCTGAAACAAGAAATAAAATAAAATAAAAATAAAAAGTTATTTAAAAAAAAAAAAGCAACCTTTCCACTGCCTCTGTGTCAGCCAGAAGCAAGGATCCATATGTGCTTATTATGTGCAGGTACAATGCTGTCCATTTGTCTTTTATGGCCTTGTAAGAGTCACAGCCATAATTGCTCTGCGGCTTTCAGCACCTCATGTGACTGAGGATTTCAATGGCCATTTCTCTTGCTGGTGATTCAAGTAATAGTGACGATTTTCCTTAGCGATAGTTCATGCCACCTCTCCAACCACAGAAGAAGAGCACAAAAATTCTCTGAAAATTTACACAGAAGGAAAGGATGAGGTACAAATTGTATAAGAGTTGACTCTGCCTACAATTTTCTCAGGGCAATTGCTGACTCTGAAAGACATGTGAGGTCTTTTCATGTCACCTTCGTGACAGTCCATTAATCCATCATTGCCATCTATGTGCTATTTCACTGTTTTCCAAATCACTTCTGAATCATGGAGAAAACACTTCAAGTTATTGTGACAGGTTTTTACAGGAAATCATACATGTGGTTCTGCGAACTCACACAGACCCCCAGTGACCAGTTCAGAGGAGGGTGGCTCAGTTGATTTTGTGTGTCTGCAAGAAAGTTAGTTCCGCTTAGCAATTCACACCCATCATCCTGCACCAGACATTGCAGTTTGGGGCTGAGAACTACATGGGGTACTTGTCATTTGTACCAAGAAAGAAATAAGAAATGATGCAAGCCGACTGCCCTCCACAGCTGAGACACAGATGGAGATGGTATTTGGACCATATTGTCTGCCCTGGGTCATCCCTGAAGCCATTAGCTATCATAATGATGAAGCTGAAGTTATTTATTTCCCCACAGTTTCTGATGTGGCAAAAACACAGTGTTACACTGGGGCCTGAGTGTTCTTCTGAAAGGCTGTGCTGTCCTTGAGCTAAGGCATCACGTAAGACAGAATATTTTTAGACTTTAGAAGTAAAAATTACCAATCAGAGATGAGATGTTGTGAAAAATATGTAAATTTTCAGATGATTAGCATGTAAAATGAGACTTTTCTTACTACTGTATGCATAAAGTGTGTCAGCTTTCTTCAGAGTTCAGTACAATGTTGAGTTATTTCAGTCATTTTAGACCATTATTAGGCAACTCCAATTCCTGTTTGTTTACAGTGTTTGTTTATTCTGTTAATATGACAGGAAGTATAATAGGTCCCTGCTCTGCTAATATTTAAGAAAATTAAATAGATCAAAGGGAGGGGACAACATTCTCTGAATTAATAAGAGTTTGAATCCTAGTAGAAGAAACAGTTTAAATACATGTGCGCCCGCACATGCCCCCAATGTCCGCCCCCAACACACACACAAAGAACAAGAGTGATGTAGTCACTCAAAGACAAAAACTATTGTGGGAAAAATGAGAACGGTGTAGGCAGTGGTGGAGGGCAGAGAAAAGGAGGGAGCAGAGGAGAGGAGCAAAGTGGTGAGCATCGTAATTCCATGAGATTGCTGGGAGCCTTCCTGAAAAGTGACATCTAGCAAAATCTAAAGCAAGTCAGAATCCTTAGGAAACACCAGAGAAGGGGGCTCCCAGAGAATGCACAGTCCAGGGTAGGCTGTGAAGGGGCAGTGCACTAGACGCATTCTAGAGGGAAGCAAAAGCCTAGGGCAGCTGCAAAAGAGTAAAGGGCGGACAGAAAGGAGAGCACAGAAATACCTGCATGAAACTAAAGGAGAATTTTCTTGTCTTTGTTTGGGGCCTTGATAAAGACTGTGGCTCTTAGGTGGCAGGACATGAGGAATCACTGTAAGGTGGAACGGAGAGTAGCATGATATGATTCCCGACTTTCCTTTTTAACAAAGAGAGGATGGGCAAAGGTAGCAGCTAGGAGGTATTTTAAGAGGGTCAAAATAACAACTGGTTGAAGAAATGAGATATTATATAAAATAATTGCCACAACTTATGCCTCGGACATTCTTAGTAGGAAGGGTGTGTGGGAACCTAGCCTGCTACGTAGAATTATTGTGAGTGTGTGTGTGCAGTTTTTGTGGTTTTACTGAAGTACAAATAAACATGCAAATAAGCCGTCTACTCGTTTTCTTCGCTGCCCAGCCTGGCATTGAGATTGGTGCCTCGAATGGTTAGCAGAACTCCTCTCTAAGGAGCTCCTTGCGGTTCTTAGTAAGACCTGTTGCACACCAGCAGCACCTCCAACTCCCCAACACTGTGCACCAGGACTTCCCAAAGCCACTGGGCAGCACGTGCTTTATCTTTTTGTTACTTCCTTAATCTATGTTGAGCACCAAGATGTGGCCCTCGAACCTCCTCCGTATCCCGTTTATCGATGCCTCTGACTAGTGCCTGATGAACTTCTTAGTCCTCTTTCTAATGATCTGGGCTTCACAAGGGGACTGAGAGCTGCCATGGTACCAAGAGGGAGATGGCTGACACCTTCATAGGCAGCACTGAGGAAGAGTTTCTTTCTTTCTTTTTTTAAAAATGTATTTAGTACAAGGTCTACAGGGACTCACTATGTAGATGGAGCTTCTAGCAATCCTCCTATTTTCAGCCCCCCAGGACTAGATCACAAGGGAACACCACCATGCCCAGTCTCAATTGCTGTCTCACCATGCCCTGGGTGCAGGGCCAGCAGAGCATTCTGGGATCAAACTGCGGTCCCTGCATCTGCCTAAGCAGGAGTTTTAATTAGCTGATGTATCTAGCTGGTCCTTGCTACGTGGGATTTCTAACTAGCGTACTAAACTGATATTACCTCCAGGAAGAAATGATCTGCTGTGATTGGGTGGAGAAATCATATCACAAAAAGGAAACACAGTTCTTTTAAAATATATACTATCTGAATTTGAGTTTTGTCAAATGATATGCTGATTTCTCTGAAACATTACATTTAGTAGTGTACTAACATTCACTAAAGGGCTAAGCATCACAAACATATACAATAGAATGGTTACATAATTCGGAAAATTTAAGAAAGTTAATTTCTATGTGTGCATTTGGCAGCTCATGTGATCCCCCAACAAAACAGAAACCTCCATTCTCAACTATCTATAATCAAGAAAGATTTCACATTTCAATTTCAAAGCATTAGCCATATTAGAAAAACAGAATGCCATGTTTTCTATAGTTACTTTTCCATGTGTACTCCTTCTTTTCATTTAAATTTCCCTTCTCTTCTTTGAGATTTTGTTTTAATTTCTTTTTGACTAACAATCCATACCAAGGATTCAGAGTTGGAAACATTTACAAAAGTGTAAGCAGGTTGTGGGAGATGTCAACCACTCACATTGCTACAAGAAGAAAACAGATTGTTAAGAATATAAGTTTCATAAACTGCTCTTACAGTACATCAACACTGAAAAGACCCTGTAATTCACTGGTTCTTCATTGCAAATGCACGCATGCACAGCAAGAGTTGCTAATGTGTGGAACTGCAGAAGTCAAGAGCTATTTGGAAGACCAAAACGATAGTTATTTCAAGCATGGTATCAGTGCTGCACATTGCTCTCCTCAATGTAGTTGTTTCGTTCACAGATATCAGCATATAGAGCTGGTCAGGGTCTGAACTCTACCCATTAGCTGCTGTTTTCAAAAACTTGACAGAGATTTTTAGCGCCATTGCCCTAAGCGTTACCTTATGGCTCATTTCCAAAAATTCATCAAAACAGCTTTTATAAGACTCATCTCAAAGGGCACTAAGTTTAAAAGTGCAATGATACAACCTTTAATAAACATTTATGCTAAAGTTAAAATTGCAAAAATCACAGAATCACAAAAGATTCATTTCTGGATATTATGTACAATCTTTGTTTTTAATAATACACATTATTTTAAATATATATTTATATAGAAAATATTAATATGTGAATAATTATAGCATTCAGGCATGTTATGATTTTCCCATGAATAAAGTATTAAATCTAATATTTCACAATTAGTTTATATGTAAATACTTTTTATCACATCCCTTTATCATTTATGCAGCATACAAGTTATAATTTTTAATGATAGAATATGAAAATTTCTAGTTTTACTTCAAATGAAATAACAGTAAGGCACTTCAGGCCTTCATGTAGTTGAACTATATTCAGTGGTGAAGTGGTGGTGCTTGTCATTAGCTCCCTGGAAACAGTTGGTGCCCTAACGTTAAACCATCTTCAGTTAATAAAGTTCAGCGTAGCAGCAACAACCTTGTAATTTTAGATGAAGAGCAGTCAGATTGAGGACAAAATAAACTCTTCATACAGAGGGGAATATTTTCACTCTGGAACTCCTTCACAAGCATGTGTAACGTCGCATAGCGTGTAGGCAACTCCTTCAGTTTAGGACAGTGGCCAGCCATGAATCTTATTAAGAATATCTCTCGTCAGTGTGAGTGTGTTCCAAGCACCGTCAAGCACACCGACTCAGCTTGGCTGCACCAGGGAGGTTCTTTCTAAATCACATCTTGACTGGAGCAGGACTTGTCATTCCAATTAGAAAATAATGTAAGCATCTCTGTAATTCCACATCTGTGTCCTCTTGAGTGAGAACATCCTCTTGCTTCACGCTCTCTTTCAGAGGCTGCTATTGACAGGTCAGTTTTACAAAAGCAGATCTATTTGATGAGCATAAGAGCCACATTGATTGAAGCTATGTAATGACTTCTACATTACCCTTGCAATGGCAGTGCCACTAACAATGAAAAATTGATAGCTAAGGAATAAACCCCATGTCCTATTAAGAAAAATGCCTAGTAAGATCTTTGAAATAAGAGCTAGGATCTTGATATAGCTGCCTGATATTACCATCAGGTATCTATTTCAGATCTGAAATCACAAAAGCAAAAATTTACCTTGAATTAAATACTATATTTGTGATTTTCTTTTCATGCAAACATGCTTGAAACTCCTAGAATTCCATGTATTTGTATTAAGAATTTTCAAGTTTTGATAGAGAAAGTTAAATGGCTATTTATTGTATAGACAATATCAGGACAATAAAATTCTAGATATTGAGGGAGCAGCACAACTTTGTGTATTTAATACTAATAAGGTATATATTTTATAATTGAAGTGTACACTGATCCAAAAGTGAAATGTTTACAACAAACAAAGTAGGTATATGTAGTGACAAAGTTAAAAAAAATCATTCAATTTCCAAACAACTTTGAACCTCCTGTAAATAGGAAGTTTTATAATTTAAAACCCAAAATACAGGTAAGAAAGTTGGCTTATTTCCTCACATTACACTTTCATTTATTAATTGACAATGCATCATTTTATTTGTGATGTACGTTAGCTTTCATGATATCCATTTTGACTGGGTTTCATCGATTTCAGTGCTTAAGGCAGAAACATACAGGACCAAAAAGAGGAAAGGAGCAGAAGAAAGAGGAGAGGGCAGGAGCAGAGAATACAGCAAGACTCTGTTCCCCATTTTCACATATGATGTGAAGGCTCTGCTTGCGGATCTGCTGGAAGTAAGAATAGTTCTGCATGGTACACAATGTCTGAGGCGTTTCTGAAGTATGGAAAGTATCATAATGTATTTTTAAACTAAGTACATTAATTAGTCTAAGAGGGCATTAGCTCTTCAGTAAGTTCTCTTGATTACTATGAAATGTTTTCCCATATATATCATCATTTAACAATAATTGAGAAGAAGCCTTACAGGAAGAAGAGACAATAAAACCTGCAAGCTATTAAGTGGCTTTAGAAAAAAGGAAATGAAAAAAAGAAATGTAGGACTTTATTGCCTACAGGATAAGAAGTGCATTTTGAGACAACTTTATCAATGATAAACTAAAAAAGTAAAAGTGCACATATTCCAGCACAATGTGGAAAAGAAATGACAAATTGAAGCATATTTTCTCTTTCATCCTACAAATACTTTTCAGGAGAAGGCAGAAGAGTCATAGAGAAAGGTCAACGTACCAAACATGTATTGATAGTCTCTGTATTGAGCAAACAAATAAAATCTTACCCTTGACAAAAGGAATTCTACCATCTGGCCAAGTGCCTAAGAAATAGGTGCATTTCAGAATTGCAGAAATAAATGATAAATTTTGTGGGAATTTTCAAAGTGCTAGAAGGGAAAATCTCAGAAGACCTGTAGTAGTCAGTTATCCCACTGCTGGGAGAAAATATCCAAAACTCAACTTTTAGGGGACAAAAGGCATAATCTTTGGCTCATGGGTTCCAAAGGGTCACTCAGTGTTGGTTCGGTGAAAGGCAAGAGCATCATGACAGCAGGGTGTGGCAGGACAAAGCTACTGAGCTCCTGGCTCCTAGTGGCAGGCCAGGGAGCAGGACCAGGGAGGAAGGAGTGTACCACACATAACACCAAGGCCATGCCTTCACGAACTATGCTCGCAGATGCCGAGGTGTGTTCCTGCCAGAGCCAGGGTGGATGCCAGGGAGACCAAGCTGGCAATGAAGCTCAAGCACTGGAGCAGCAAAGCACTGTGGTCTTATCTCTTCTGACTTTTTCTTTCTGACTCTTTACATTTCCTGCCTTTTTTTTTTTTAAGAACTTCTCATTTTCTGTGATATGGCTAAAACCATGTGTTTTTCTCTTTTGTCACTTATTTTTAGTGATTGTCACACATATTGGACTCAAGTTCATTGTCTCTTTTCATCACAAGCTATAGCTTCCATCTGCATTTTGTTCAGTACATCTTATATTAAAGAGGTGTTTTATACTTCAAGTCAGTTAAATATGTAGAACATTTTCCTTTATAGATACATAAGCATTTCCATTAGTTCTCAATTACTAGAGTCCTATACTCTGAATATATATAGAGAGATAAATAAGTATGAAACGATGCAATAAAAAAGCAAGTTGATATTTTAACCAATAGCTCTTTCATGTATTATAATCAGTTACTCAGTCATAAAAGATTTATTGACCACATATTATTTCATAGCTTCCATGTCTGATGTCCCCTAGTTCTCAACTATCATGGCTTCTAAATAAAGGTGAGTACCAGGGATACTGCCCTTTAATAGGAAAGTCATATGAGGAGTTTTAGACCAGCTTAGAGAGAAGGAGCTATTTAAATGCAACGTATTATTATACAGAAAGAAAAATAACACACAATTCAAATTGCACACAATTCTTACCTATTTTGTTTCATGTATTGGTTTTGGGGTGTTTGGTGGTTTAAATATCGCATACTTTCTTTCATGTTCCTTGATATTTTCTACAACCTTAGAATTTATTTTTAAAAAATAGAGTGAAATTTAGATTATGAAATGTTGCTTGTTATTGCTTTCTTGAAATACTGACTAAATGTGCTATAAGGTGCATCACTGTAGCAGTCCAGGTGACACTGCAGTAGACGCTGCAAGTCATCTTGCTTTGCCTGCTGAGCAAGCACAACCTCCTAAATTTGATCACTGGTACCAAAAAAAAAAAAAAAAAAAAAAATCTTGCTTCTAGAACCTAATGTGTTTCCTTTTACATGAAGTGATGACATTTATTCAAATTCATTTCTCATATAAGAAAAATTCAATGAACAATGAGTTTGTACTGCCAGCAAGTAAAATAAAATCTGATAAAGATGCATGGAAAATTATGCAATTTCAAATGAAAATAATTTTGCTCTTTTAACCCCCAATCCAGTAAAGCACACATACATCTAGGTTACATGGCCTTCTCCTAAAGTATTCCCAAAGCATTGTAGGATGACATTGCGTTAATTTATATCTGTGTTGTAAAGGTGGAAAAACTGTGGTTCCAAAGTTATGTGACATTCATAGCTAAGGGTCAGTTAGTTTTCAATTGAATACATTGAGAATTAGTGCCTCGGGTTTTGGAATGCTTGTTTATGTTTGTTTCCTGTTTTTGCTTTAGTTTTCCATTTACCCTAATAGATCACTTACTTATGTGTTGGTCATTGATGTTCTCAAATGGGTTCATTTATATATTCAATGTTTCACCCTCGAATAGACGCTCACACAGATAGATTCATAGTGATTTTTGAAAACACATGAACGAATAATTTAATAATATTTCCCACAAATGATGAGATCTAATCCCCTCTTTATTAACTGGGCTGGCCTTCTGTATCCATTTTTGACTGATATCATGTGGCAGAAGTGATACTATGTGATATTTAGATGAGATCATAAAGGTCACAAAGCTCCTCTTTTGTCCATTCAATTCAACTTACTGCAAGGAAACCAAGTGGTCACACACAATGCCTTGGCATCTTGGCCCCAGCCACAGACCCAGGTCCAAACTGAGAGCCACTGTCTAAAGCCCAGTAGTGGAATGGGGAGATAGATTGATAGTGTAAGAGCCTACCTGGCAAACTCAAGGGCCCATGTTCTGCCCTTAGTACCACATGCAACCAGCCTGGAGCCCTGCATATACTGCACTGGCTCTGAAGCCTGAGTGTTGGTACATACCTGTAATCCCAACACTGGGCATGCTGAAACACAGGACACTACAAGTCCAAGCTGCATCGTGAGACCCCTGTATCGAATAAATGAATAAATAATTAAATAAATTAAAGCCCAGCAGGTACCTGAGGGACCTTTTCTTGTAATTTCAGTCTTCAGGCCTCTAGCCACTCCAGTTGTCACCAAGCAGATCACAACTTAGATGAGTTCACCAAGCTTGATAACCAACTTGTAACATGGTTAATCTTGTGGTCAATTTGGCAGTAGTTTGGATTCAATGAAAATATCAATTTTGTTCAAGTGCCAGCGCTCAGTGCTTGCTATGTGCTGGCTGGGTGCTCAGTATTAGGGAGAAAAGCTTGTGGGAAAGAGGAAAAGCATCAGCACTTGCAGGCTTCCAGCTGACATCTGAGCACTGCAGATTTGGTATCTTACCATACTGTCACGAAAAATTCTCAAACTAATGGTAAAGAGACAATATCTGCATGCAGAGGAGGACAAATTGCAAGAGAAAGATAGTTCTTTTTGCATTGAACCATATAATCTGTAGTGGAAGTGAGGTGCAAATCTAGGGATTGGGACTCAGAGCAGAGGTGGGGCTCATGCTTGCTATTCCTCCCCATTGAAGCAGAGTTTCAACATGATTCCTTAATCGTATGTGTTGTATACATGCATATATTTTAATTAAACCATTTAAACATTTATTAATGAAATGATAGAGAAATATGCAAACAGTGATTTAGAAAAATGATAATGGCAGAGAATGATTCTTTATGCTGACTTCTCTTCCAGAAAGAATTTTATTTTTATAATTTGCATAAGAACAAATGTTACTTAAATCTTAAAAGAAATGGCCTGAGACATCCAGCCAACCTGGGACCTCCGGCCCACCTGAGACTTCCTCTGGCCCGCCTGAGAATTCTGACCCGCCTGAGACTTTCTCTGGCCCACATGAGACCTCCTGCAGCCTGCCTGAGACTTCTCCCAGCCCGCCGCAAGAGCAGCCTATCCAACATCAGGTCCATCATGTGAGTCAGACCTCTAGCCCAACACAAGCTTAGCCTATCCAGCAGCGAGGCCCCCTAGATGAGTGAGACCTCCCTCCCCAAGCCTAAAAGCAGCTCAGCCGACCAGCAGCCTAGACTGAACGACTGCACCAAAGGTCACTACTATACATAATGATGCCAACAGGGAGCAACATGCAATCTTAAGTCTCAAACCCACATGTAACAGATACAGGAGACACTACCATACAAGAAAATGGGAATCACGCAGAAGAAATCTCTCAACTGATAGCTTCTGAGGTAGACACACAAGTGCAGAAACATATAGAGCAACTCAGATCAGAGTTAACATGTAAAGTAAAAAAAGAAATGCATGAAATTTAATAGACTCTGACATGGAAAAGACACTGCAGAAACGTATAGAGGAAAACAGGGCAGAAATAATCTCTGAAATTAACAAAGACATCTCTAAATTAATAGCATCTAAAGTACGGGAAGAACTACAGAAAGGTAGAGAGGAGAACAAGCAGAACTAATCTTTGAACTAGAGAGAGAAAGGATAACTATAATGAGAGACTTCAGTACTACTAAAGAAGACATGGATAGAAAATTAGAGGAAAATAGAAAAATGATGGACTCCGTGACTAAACAATATAGGAAAGAAATAGATCACAGGAAACAGTATCAAAGAGATAAACAAGAAAATAAAATTTCAACCACAACCAGGCAAAACGGTATGAAACAAAATGAGGTTAGAATCTCAGATTTTGAAGACATTGTTGCAGCCAGTGAAAAGTCAAGAAAGGATCTTTTAAAAACAACCAGAATGCAGGAAAAAATAATTCACCATCTGCAAGATGATGCAAAAAATGAACAGCGTGAGATTAATAGGAATCAATGAGCAAGAAGGAGTGGACACAACTGACATAAAAAGAACATGGACAGAAGTAATAGCAGAAAACTTCCCAAATTTGAGGGGAAAAAGTGGACATTAAGGTAACTGAAGTGTATTGAACTCCAAATAACATCAACTGGACTAAAAACACACCCAGACATATAATAGTCAAGATCCCAGAAATCCAGCAAAAGCATAATAGACTAAAAGCTTCTAGAGAAAAAAAAAAAAAAAAAAAGATCACATTTAAAGGAAAATCCATCAGAATAACGGCTGATTTCTCTTCACAAACCATAAAGTCAAGAAGAGCATGGAGCAGAGTGCTGCAAGTCCTCCATGAAAACAAATTCCAGCCCAGACCTCTATACCCAGCAAAACTCTCCTTCAAGTATGAGGGAGGGTAATGAAATACTTTCATGATAAGGAACAACTAAAGAATTTCATGATGTCAAAGCCAACCCTACAAGGTATATTAAAAAAATTTTAGAGAGAGACCAAAAGGACCTGAACTCAACAAATGAAAATAGAAAGAACCCATCAAATAGGGCAACCAATTAAATACAGGAGAAAGAGAGGTAAACAGTAGTAAGTAAAACTCATGTCAATCATAATTCAATACATTGTGATTATAACCATCAATGTTAATGGACTCAATTCTCCAATTAAAGATATACATTGGCAGAGTGGATAAGGAAGCAAAACAAAGCAAGATGCTGTATACAAGAAATACACTTAACTCATGAAGAAATTCAAAGACTAAAAGTTAAAGGGTGGAAAAAAAATACTACATGCTCCAGCACCTCAGAAAAGAAGCAGAGGTAGCAATCTTGTTTGTAGACAGTCTAAACTTCAGACCAAGTTTGGTCAAATGAAATAAAGAAGGCCAACACACACTAATTAGGGGCAAAATTCAAGACGAAGAGGTAACACTCATAAATATTATGCACCGAGCATGGAAGCACCGAGTTATATAAGACAAACGTTAATGGACATGAAAAACTTCTTATCCAATACCACCATCTTAACAGGAGAGCTTAACTTTTATCCCAAAAAGATAGGTCAAAAGACAAAAAATTAGAAAGAAAGTAGCAGATCTGAACTGGAACCTGGAACAACTGGACCTAGTGGACCTACACAGACTGTTCCACCCAAACACATCAGAAGACACATTTTTCACAGCTGTGCATGGAATAGACCACATATTAATCCATAAGTCATGCTTAAGTATATTCAAGAAACCAAAAATTAACCCATGCATACTATCTGACCACAGTGCAATGAAATTAGAAATAAATGACAAAGGAAACCACAAGAACCCCAGAAATACATGGAAATTAAACAACACCCTTCTCAGCAACCAGTGGGTTACAGACAAAATTAAACAACAAATTATGCAATATCTACAATTTAAAGAAAATTCAAACACAACCTAACAGAATTTATAGGATGCAATGAAAGCAGTTCTTAGAGGGAACTTTATAGCCCTGACCTCACATATTAAGAAGACAGAATGGGAACAAATAAATACTCCAATGCAACACCTGAACAGACTAGAAACAGAAGAACAAACGAAATTCAAAGCCCAAAGACAGGAAGAAATTATAAAGTTTAGAGCAGAAATCAATTCAATTGAGACAAAGAAAACAATACAAAGAATTAATGAATCAAAAAGCTGGTTCTTTGAAAGATCAAATAAAATTGATAAGCCCCTAGCTAACCTCATAAAAAAATGAAAGAAAGTAGTCAAATTCAAGCAATAAGGAATGAAATGGGTGAAATTACTACAGACCCAACAGAGATTCAGAGAATCATAAATAGCTACTTTGAAAATCTTTACTCTGACAGAATTGAAGAACCAGAAGAAATGGACATATTCCTAGAAAAGTATAAATTACCAGTACTGAATAAAGAAGATATAAGAGCTCTCAACAACCCAATAATAGCCAAGGATATACAAAATGCAATAAAGAGCCCACCGACAAAGAAAAGTCCAGGGTCTGATGAATTCACCACTGAATTATATAGGAAGTTTATGGAAGACCTATGCCCAATACTGCTCAAACTCTTCAAGGAAATTGAAAGGGAAGCAATCTTCCCAAAATCATTCCTAGAAGCAAGTATTACACTGATACGAAAACCAGAAAGAGACACAACTAAAAAGGAGAACTACAGGCTAATTTCTCTCATGAACATAGATGCAAAAATGCTCAATCAAATCCTCGCTAATAAAATACAGCAAATCATCAAGAATATTGTACACCACGACCGTGTGGGATTCATCCCAGGAATGCCAGGATGGTTCTATGTACGCAAATCTATAAATGTGATACACTATATCAATAGAGCCAAAGCCAAAAATTACATGATTATCGCAATTGATGCAGAAAAGGCTTTTGACAAAGTCCAACACTCGTTCATGTTCAAAGCCCTACAGAAACTTGGAATAGAGGGCCTCTTCCTCAATCTGATAAAAACCATAAAAACATAATTCTAAATGGGGAAAAGCTGGACTTTTACTCTCAAATCTGGTACAAGACAAGGATGTCCTCTATCACTACTCCTATTCAATATAGTTCTGGAATCATTAGCTACAGCCATTATCCAAGAGAGAGAAATAAAAGGAATAAAAACAGGTAAAGAAGAAATTATCATTATTTGTAGATAACATGATAATTTATTTTTCAGAGCCCCAAAACTCCACCAGCAAACTACTAGAATGAATACACAAACTCAGTAGAATAGCGGGTTACAAAAGTCAATGGCATTCCTCTATACAGACAACAAACACACTGAGAGAGAAATAAAGAAACAATACCTTTTACAATAGCACCGAAAATGAAGTATTTAGAAATTAACCTTACTAAAGAAGTAAAAGAGCAAGAAATAAAAGAGCTTATCAATGAAAACCACAGTACTCTGTAAAAAAGAGATCCTAGAAGATTTCAGAAAATGGAAAAATGTTCCCTGCTCCTGGATAGGAAGAACCAGCATTGTGAAGATGAACATACTCCCTAACCTGTTATATAGATTTAATGCAATTCCTATCAAAATATACCAACATACCTCGCAGACCTGGAGAAGTCATTTCTACAATTTATTTGGAAGCCAAAAATTCCAGAATTGCAAAGACAACCCTGGGCAGCAAAGGTAAGGCAGGAGGCATTACAATTCTTGACCTAAAATTATACTACAGAGCTACTGTGATAAAATCAGCATGGTATTCGCAAAAAAAAAAAAATCGACCTGAGGATCAGTGGAATAGATTAGAAGATACAGAAGTAAATACAAACACACTCAGCCAGCTTATTTTTTTATAAAGGGGCCAAACATGCTTACTGGAAGAAAAATAGCCTCTTTAACAAATGGTGCTGGAAAAACTGGCTCTCCACATGTCAAAAATTAAAACTTGACCCAGGTGTATCACCATGCAGTAAGCTAAAATCAAAATAGACCAAAGATCTAAATATTAAAAGAGAAACCCTAAACCTCCTAGAGGAGAAAGTCGGAGGAAATCTTAAAGACATAGGGGTAGGCAAAGAGTTCATGGACAAGAATCCAAATGCACGTTTAGCACGTGAAAAAAATCAACAAATGGGACCTCCTCCTGCTGAAAAGTTTTTTCTTGTCAAAATAAATTACCAACAGAGTGAAAAAGTAACCCACAAATTTTGAGAAGATTTTAATGAATAAATTTTCAGATAAAAGTATTCCATCTAGAATTTATAGAGAACTAAAAACTATTATGCTCCCAAAATTTAAAGATCCAATCCAAAAATGGGCATGTGAGATAAACATACCCTTTTCCCAGAAAGAAATTCAACAAGCCTATAAACAGACAAAGAAATACTGCACATTGCTAGCCATTCATGAAATGCAAATCAAAACAACACTTAAATACCATCTCACGCCAGAAAGAATGGCTAAAAGAAACCAACCAACAACAAATGTTGGAGAGGCTGTGGGGGAAAAAGTAACCCTTCTCCACTGCTGGTGGGAATGCGGACTCATGCAACCATTATGGAAAGCAGTGTGGAGACTCCTCAAAAGACTAGAGCTGGAAATCCCATTCAATCCATCTATCCCCCTACTGGCTATTTTTCCAGAAGAACTGAAAACATCATATCATAGTGGTATCTGTGCACCTATGTTTATGGCAGCAAAATTTGTGATAGCTAAATCCTGGAAACAACCAAAATGCCCATCATCCGAAGAATGGTTGAAAAGATATGGTGTTTTTGTAAAATGAAATATTACTTAGCTATAAGGAATGATAAACTAGAAGACTTCTTATATAAATGGATGTATCTTGAATGTATACTCATAAGTGAAATAAACCAGACCTACATATGCAAATATCATATAGTCTTCCTAGTGTAAGGACTCAAAAGTAGAAAAAATTAATAAATAAATTTGGGTAGGTACCAGGAATCAATCTCAGGACCTTATGTTTTCTGCATTCTCAACCCCTGTAATTTTTTTAGAAGAGTGACTTAAGTACAAAATGCATTTGGAAGAGTTAAAAAAAATAATGTTTGTTGAATGTGTTAATGTTTAATTGTTTGATCAGTCTTAGATCCCTATGTCTATTTATCTGTATTGCTTTGATGATGAAAATATGTAATACAACCATTGTTAATTTTTTCTTGTTTTGAAATTATGTGCTATATACTCTTATTTGTTGCTATTTCTTTTTCTATTTTTATTTCTGCTATTTTTATTCTTTAAAATAAAAAGAAAGGAAAAAAAGAAAAGAAGTTTGAGATTTCAAGAACTCTAATTACAAGAAATGGCAAATTCTTAGAGAGCTGACAGTCCTGGGAGGGGTGGGGAAAACCAGAGTTTGGGCTCCTGAACATGGGAGAAGACAGAAGCAGAAGAGCAGGATATAATGAAGAGAAGAAATGGGAAAGGCAGTGCCTCAGAAACTAAGGGGGTGGACTTCAGAAATGTGACCGTGAAGTAGCCATGGAGATTTGCAGCAAGTGGGTGCCTTGTTGCCCCGTTTGCTGCAGACAACAACGCAGCATGCTGTTGAGAGATGGGCAGTCATTAAAGCCAACCAGAAAGCTGGGGTAGCATTTCTTGGGAGAAACAACAGGGAATTGAATAAAGGAGTAGCGGGAATGAAGAGAAGGGATTATAGAGGGATTTAAAGTCATTTTTGTGTCATGATGAGTAATTGACTATTAATCCAATATTAGATACATTGCGAGCTCTGCATTCCAGGAAGTAGTTGTAAGTCACATGAATATAAGAGAGACATTGAATCCATACTTTAAAATGTTGAATGAGGAGAATTAAATAAAAACCAACACCAAATCAAAGATTTAATTCTATACTTTCAGTTGAAAATCAGATTAGAAAGAGTTTGGGGATGAGTAGAAGAGGCAGATAGGGATTGCAAATTGAATGGAAAGTACTCACTGAGTACTGATAGAAATGAGAATTAAGATTAGGGAGAGATTACCTCCACTGGGGGCTGATGATAGCAATCAGCCAGTAGAGAAAAATGAGAAATAGTTTATGGAAAAAAATAAAAGGAATCAAAAACATGTAATTGTCTGGAATCCAAGAAAAAGGAAGAAAGTTTAGATTTCTCAAAAGCCAAAGGATGAACATTGTTGTTGGCATTAGGGTAGGAAGTTAAAGTGAAGTTATAGAGTTGGGGTGATGCCATGGAGACTAAGCTGAGGTAGAGTGGGTACCACAAAACACTGATGGACAAGATAAGGTTACCAAGAAGGAAGTTAGATCCATTAAGTTTATGCAAACATAACTGATTCCCTTTCTAATATTTCTAAAATTAACTTTTGAGCTTGAAACTAAAAAATGCAATCAGAAATATAGTACCAAAAATCAGATCAAATTGAGTTAAAAAATAGAAAGTAAAAAGCAAAAAAGCAAAACAACACAGAGTTTGCTGATAAGAAGAACAAAAATAGGATATCAATTCATAGAAGTATTATTGATAAGAGACAGGATGTTATGCATATGTGGACATGTTGGTTTTTCCTAACAGTAAAGACGATACTGGTAAGAGAAAATAGAATAAATGTACCCAAAACAAGGAGGCTGGTGGAAAAGGTAACACAAATATGTAAATGGTGATACTTGATTGTGCTACTCTCTCAGGATATTGAAAGCATTTCAATAGCTACAGTAAGAAGGCAAAGGCTGGTGTTCAGTTGTAAGAGAGAAAACATAAAACCCTGAACTGTTAGAGTAAAAGTGTGAGTAGGTGGGGAATATACACAAGTTCTGGGCCTCACTGATCCGCAAGGAGCAGACTTCCATTAGAAAGGGAACAGAAGAGCCTTAAGAGGAAATGTTTAGGATATAGGAGATTCCCTGATATTTTCTACACATTTCAGCAAGTCCAGGGGCTGAACTTTGAATGTTTGATTGAAAGATGGCCAGATCCCTATAGTATGAAAGTCCAGAGGATAAACAGTGTGTAGCAGCTGTGACATTTCTCATGGCATCTGACAGAAACAGGTGGAGATGTTCAACCTGAAACTTCATTGTTCCCTGTTTCTGTCAGATGTCACGAAAAATGTCACATCTGTTGAACATCATATACCCTTTGGAGGGTATGCAATGGGAATTGCATACAAACCAGCAAAAATTAAGGTATAATTCTATGGAAAGGAAAAAGATTCAGCTTCTCAAATAAAATAGCTAAAATTCTGCATCATAGTCAAAGTCAGAAAATGCTACCTAAACTAAAGAATAAAGAATGCTTTTATTAGTATAAAGTGATTGTCTCTAAGGAGCAAAATGGGAAGCAGAGCATATGTAGTGTGTAATGCTTAATTTTTACATTGATATATTAATATTTTGACTGAAAAACTATATATATATGTACTTATATATTCATTTATATATATATATATATATATATATATATATTTGCCCAAAGGTTGACATAAATTTTTGAATTTATGCCTATAGCATACTTATAGTAAAATAATGTATATAGAAGAATTTATTACAGCATATAGTAGGTACTCAATAAAAGATACATATAACATCTCCTAAATTTTTCAGTAACAGTTACAAATATTTAATATTA
Source organism: Myocastor coypus (assembly GCA_004027025.1). Lineage (NCBI taxonomy): Eukaryota > Metazoa > Chordata > Mammalia > Rodentia > Myocastoridae > Myocastor > Myocastor coypus. The sequence goes on along the minus strand of PVJA010004167.1, from coordinate 59,255 downwards.
TCATATATAAAGTTAGTTTATGATCATATATATGAACAGAGCATATAAGTACATAAATTTAAAAGCACACCAAATCCTATTCCAAACCTTCTTACAGGCTAAATATTTGAAAAAATCATGTTCTTAATGTAGTTTGGAACATAATGTCCAAAGACAGTTTTAAATATGAATTCACAGTGAGTTTTATATCAAACAACTTTTATAGAAGTGAAGTGACATGTTTTCAAAAATTGTGTTAGCAGACTCAAAGAGCATCTCAAGTGAACTAAATGATTTTCATACTACAAGATAAGAAGAGAGAGAGAGTTGTACAGTGTGGCACTGGCAACAATTCTGTCAATTTCATACATTTCATAATGTTAGTTGCAGCCCTACAGTTAGATTTTATGAAAAAAAAAAAAAAAAACAATACTTTTTTTACATGCACCACTTTTCCAAGTGAGAAACTAGGAGACAGTCTTAAATACTGCCATACATTCAAACACCTGTTTTAAAATTCTTCAGCGTCTCTTCACTGCTGCCAGGACAGAGTTCAGCCTCTTTTGGAATCACAAGTGGAATCTTAAATCTAGATTTCACCAAACTTCAGTATTTTACATTTTACTTTCCCTTAAAGTTAGCAATGTAGAACTATTCGAAGTTCAATTCAATGACTGGACCCTCCTCCCCATCTTTATCTCTGTCCTGTCTTGTCTTCCAACTCAAGTATTTTAAAGCCTTGAGTCCTTGTCAAGTCTCTTATTTGAAAAATTCCCTTACTCCTTCATAGAACGCAATTTTCCTTTCCATCTTCCTCATGATATTGTACTATAATTACCTCTAAAAGCTGAAAATGGTGAATCTAAATTTAAATTTAAGAGTCAGACAGGCAGAAATTAATGCTCAAATTTTGTCACTAAAAAGTTGTATGGTCTCACTAAATTTTGCTTCACTGTTCTGGTCATAAAATTGGGATATTTATACATACTAACATGATATAGATGGCTTAAAAGAATTACAGAAAGATTGGAAACAGACATGACACACAGCAATTCCCAATATATAAATGATAGACTATAATTATTACTTATATATTATTAATATATATTTCCCTTCTCTCCTCAGAGATCAAATTGTTGTGTCCAAACTGAAATTTTTATCTCTGTGTTGCCTAAATGTAATACTGTACTCTTAAAGGTTGAATGAATGCATTTGTGGGACTCTAGAAATAAACAAAATACTCAGTCTATGCTTTGATGCATATAAAGTGGCAGAGACTGATGGATTCTCTTTTTCTAGAAGTATATATCTATATCCCATACTCTCTATTCCATTCGGAGGTGTAGAATAAAATCACACTGTGTCATCCTACCAATGTGTTACTGCTGAACAAAATCTCATGTTACTTAAACATGAGAAGTTGCTTGAACATGCAGGATATTGAATATCATTGGCTGGACTCAATATATTTTTAAGAAGAAATACATGAACTTCTTCTAGAGATATGCAATTCACAGTTCCCAAGGCTAATAGTCCTCTGTATGTGTAGATACCTCAATATAGATGCTTCAGAATCCGAGGGAAGAAGACTGTGTCCCAGAGTGTCCAGGACTACCATCTAGGGACAGACTAAGGAAGTATCACCTCGGAAGAACTAAGTATTAGCCCATAATCCAGGAACAAGTGGGTCTTAAAGGAGCTTACAGGATCAAAGACAGAAAAAGATGGAAGATCAGCCAGACCCAAATGACTCTTAGGATTTTATTTGAAACATTGTACGTATGGTTATCATGATGCTGTCACTGACCTATTTGAATGGGTTAAAAGCACTGTATGACTGTAATACACCCCTGTGGAATTGGCTAAATTATTGAGCAGTCTAGTTTAATGCTGGTAAACATTTTCCCAGTGAGGATTGCAAATATATACCCAATGGAAAAACTGGAGAAGCTATTGAAGACCAGACAGATATTCTACAGTATATACATTGACATTGCTGTTTATCACCAGTCTCTTGAGAGTTTAGTCAGCAATGAATCCACAGAGCCTATAAGCCTTGGTAAACCTCAGAAAAATTGAATTTCTGTATCTATGAGACTGAGAAGTTCCTGAAGCAGAAACAGGAACAGCACAACCAGTTCTGGCCCCCTTTGCACCCAGCTTTCCTTCCTTCTACAACCTAAGGAGAGTATGCACAATGTCACCATCATCTTTTGTAATGTTGTAAGCACATTTTGCTCCCTCTGATGCTATACTGTACACAGGGCTTTCAGATCCATGCTCTAGCAATAAAGTGAATAGAATACCTAACTGACAGAACAACTTTTACACAAAATCCTGTAAAAGTTAATATTGCAATTACAACTAGAGTATCCTGCATGCTTTGAGTGGGGATTCCCCCTACACTCTGTCAACCACACCAAAACATATCACCCCTTATGAGGCAAGCATGTGTAGCCAGTGGCCCCATTCCTGGTGCAAAACTGCTCCCATATTGATGGGGCCCTTCCCTGTCTGCTTTTCTAGAGAGAGGTCACAGCAATGCATTTCCCTACAGTGCAGCTTCATGTCAGATTAGCATATGGCTTGTCATGAAGAGTGACAACTAGTTTCCTAGTTCGCAAAACTGGGAAGATGCAAGAAAAAGATTTTCCAAAAAGACACTGAAAAGGCAGCTGCTCAATATGCTCTGGTGTCCCAGGGCCTGTCACAAGCAAGACAACCAAGATGACCGAGAAGAACACTGTCTGGAAGCAGTCCTTAGGGGATGGGACAGCATAGAGTGTGTCATTTATGTAGCCTTGAAGTTCCCTTCAAATGTTGAAGAACACTCCAGAAAAATACACTTAGTGACTGGAAATGTATTTCTCTTCTGTTGGAATGATTTTGAGGGAAGAGATGAACAAAAGAAGAGACATATTCATTTACTCTTTTCTATCTCTGTATTTTACACTCTTTTCATAGCCTTCCTAAAATAAAGCCACCCAACAGATCTGAAATATTAAATGTATGCATTTAGGCTTCCATGCCTCTCAGATTTACTAGTTAAGGAAATTTACAAAGCTATGCTACAGCTATAGTGTACTTTGGTATTCTAATAATCTGAAGAGAGAACTCTAATATACTGTGATTCTTTCCTTAATTTGCAACCATTTCTAAAGAGCTCATCATCACACCCTTTACCACACAACTGTGAGTCAAAAATGATTCAAAAGATCCATAGCAATTTAGCGAGGTGGCAAATTGTTTTGTAGCTTTACATTTTAATCAACTTGTAAAATAAATCCTATTGATGAGAAATCTCATTCTATCTCTGAGGAATGAATTTTAATGTGCCAATCACGATGCACAATAGACTTCATGTGGGAAGAACATGACGAAATATAGTAAACGTACTATAGTAAGATCATCAGAAACATTGCAGAAGTTTCAGTTCCTATGCAACGTAGATATGGTGGTCTGTACTGTAAGAATCTATGCTCCTCCACTTAAGTCTTTCACTAAAATTCTAATTGACATAAGCTTGCTCTAGAATGTTTCTATCTTTTGCTGCCAAATGATCACTCATTCATGCAGCATCAAATGTTTACTATTTTGTCTTTGTAAAGGGTAAACCTAATTTTCCAATACAACAACTGCCTTTCTTCTGTTATTATAACACTGGCTTTTCTTTACCTGACAGTCTAAAGTCAACTGTGGTACCTGGATCTTTGTCAATTCCATAGTCCTACTCTAGCATATGCAAAGTGATGTGTTTTAATGATATTAAATACTAGGATCACTGTCCAACTGTCTTTCTATTTGCCTTCCCCCCCTTTTTTTTTCTCCAGGACATTATACTAGCCATTCCATCCCATTATTATTACACATTGTTTTAACAAAGTTATTTTAAGTCTCTGTTCTACTTACCAGTCATCAATCAAGGAAATTCCTCACTGTCTCTTTTCTTTTGCATGAAAGCTATGAAAGAATGGTCAAAAGATCTAATGAAACTCAGTTATACAATTCAGAGACAGGTTCAAATTCCAGCTCTGATACTCCTTAACTATTTTTAAATATCTTAAAATATCTAGTCTACAATGTTTTCATTTGAAATATCAGCATATTATCTTCATTTTTACAGTCTTTATGGGAATCATGAAATCATATTGCATACACATCTAACTCATTCAAAATGAAATACTTTTACTTGAGAAAGAGATAATATACACATCCTGGCCAATCCCAACAGCCATGGTAGCCAGTTGGCAGCCCTGGGAACAAGCAGAGGAGCGATTAGCCATGCAGACTCAATAACCTCTTATCCAAAGTTAAATATTTTTATGCAACTTAGTTCTAAAATGCAAGCTTCCAATGTCAAATAGAATTTGCAATTTGTGTGAATGCTGAAGGAAGCCTGGCTGCCCTGGATTTCACAAGAAACACTCTGTCGATTCCTCTGCTGAGAGGTTTTCAGAGAACATAATATGAAATTGTCACTCCACTGAACTGAGTGTCCAATATTTGTGAGTTATGTGCCTTTGTCCATTGTACAATAGAATGTGTAAGTTTCCCTGCCAATGTCTTCCCATTAATGGCACCCCATCATGTTTGTTGATTATTGTTTTACTGCACAACCGTAGCTGCAAAAGCTTTGAACTTCTTGGCTTGTGATGTCTTACAGTAGCTTTTCCTAAACATTTCACTTTTCTCAAATCCTCTGTTCATTTCTTCCTCTTCATATCTAGCAGATACTCAATTTGCACTGCCGCTCTTCAAATTAAATTTACCCACTAACAGTACACTTTTTCACACACATCCATTTCAAAGCATTCCTTTATATTTATACTCTCTGCCTTATTTATGTCAGTGTCCAACACTGCTCCACCTTAGGGCTAAGTATTGAGATCTTACACATTATTTCATGTATTTATTTGCATCTGGATTTCTTCATCTGAAAAATGTATGCTAATCTCACACAAACATGTTTTGACTCAGCTTTTCAATGTGTGGGGCCCAATTTATTTTTTCAATTATTATATTACTTATATATCATTTTGCATGTGCAGCTTAGAAGAGTTTGTAGTCATGTTAGTTGGTGGAACATTCTATAAAGTTCACTAGTTTGAACTGGTTCTAGCATTTATTTACTTTTTTTTTTTTTTTTTTTTTTTTTTTTTTTTTTTTTTTTTTTTTTTTTTTTTTTTTTTTTTTTTGGCTAGTTGATGTATCTTTTTTTGCGACAGTAGGGTATTAAAGTTTCCTGCTGTAATTGTGGTATTCTTTTTCTGATTTTTATATCTATTAAAACTTTTCTTGGGGCTTGGCAGGATGGCTCAGTGGTCTAAAACGCCTGCTTGGGAAAGGTTGGGCGGCTTCAGGGACCGCGGTTCGATCCCTGGCACCACATGCTGCGCCAGCCCTGCCCTCGGGGCGGGCTGAGCCGGCCACAAAAATGAGTGAATAAACAAAGATTCTGAAACAAGAAAAAAAATAATAAATAAAATAAATAAATAAAACTTTTCTTATATAGATGGGTCCTCCTGCATTTGATGCACATATGGTTATTATTATTATCTCTTTCTCTGGAACATTTTCGGTAACAAGTATGTGGTGTAGTGTCCTTCTTTGTCTCTTTTGATCATTGTTGGGTTGAAACTTTCATTGTCCGAAAACAGAATAGCTAACCTACTCTTTTATGGATTCCTGTCTCATGTTGTATTGTTTTATATCCTCTGACTTTCAGTCTATGAATTTGCATTTGAGTTAAATATGTTTTTGTATAAAGTACAGTTGGATTTTTTCTTAATCCACTCTGCCATTTTGCTTCGACTGGTGAATTGAGGCCATTTATATTAATCTTTATAACTGAAATATATTGGCTTATTGTTATAATTTATTTTCTTGCTGTTGGTTTCTTACTTTTCTCCTCTGCTTTCTGTGCTTGGTGGTTTCTTTCTATTGTTCTTGGAATTGTGGCTTTTTTGTATCTATCTAGAACATTTTTCAGTTCTCCTTGTAGGGTTGCTTTGATGGTCATGAATTTTTTCACTTATGCTTTGTCATGGAAGTATCTTATTTCTCCATTAATTTTGAAAGATAGTTTTGCAGGGTCCATCAGTCTGGGTGGTAGGGGTTTTTTGGTTTTGTTTTTTGTTTTTCTCAGGACTTGAAATAATTCACTCCAGGGTGTTCTTAACTTGAGGGTTTATGGTAAGGAATCTGCTGTGATTCTCATTGGCTTTCCTTTGCAGTTGATCTGTGTTTCTTTTCTAATACCTTTAATATTCTGTTCTTTTGCTGAATTTCTGGTCTCTTTATTATTAAAGGTCTAGGTGTAGATTTATTTTGGTTATGGATAATTGTGGTTCTATATGCCCTACTTATCTTTATAGCAGATTCTTTTCCTATGCTTGGGAAATTCTCTGCTACTACTTTTACAAATAGTCTATTTATGTGATTTGTATTGACTCTTGCTTTTTTATTGACACCTTCCAGTTTTATATTGTTTCCTCTTTTTGCATCATTTTGAAGCTGTTCAATTGCTATTTCCTGATTTCTTGTTATTTTTAAAAAATCTGTCTTTTCCCAATCCCTAGCTGCAATTCTCTGCTCAAGATTGGAAAGTATTTTCAGTTGTTTCAAGTGATTTTGTCATCTTTCAATGGAATTTTTAATTTCCTGGATACATCTATGGATCTATTTCAATACTTTCCTATATTTTTCTTCCTTTGTTTTCATAATTTTCTGATGCTTCTTTATTGTTTTTAATATATAGTTTTAGATATGCCGACCTATTCTTTCACTGTGGTTATTTCTCTTCTTATGTGAGAGAGCATTGCTGACAGAATTTTTTTTTACAGTCTGATGATGTTGTTTCTTTACTTTAGTTCCTATCACTTTAGAAATTTCAGTTGAGTGACTTTCAACCTTTTCTATGCTGACATCTCCTGGACTTGTCCTCGATGGGCTTAAGGTCCAAGATTGCATTTTCCTGCTTCATTTTGACATTCTCTATTAAATTTTTAAAATTTTGTATGATATTGTTAGTGTTTGTGTGTATTTGTCACCCAAACCTCATGCAGTCATGAGAAAGACTTCTAGAGTTTCTATTTAACTCATGATCCACTGGGATTATGGGTATGAGCACTATTCCCAGCCTTGGACAGATAGCCTGAATGCAATTTACAGGAGACAGTCTTGTTCTCTGTAGCCATTGTTGCTGTTATTTCTCCCTTTTGTTTTCTCTGCTCTGAGCCACTGCCATGAAAGGTTGTTGTCTTCTATGTGCCACTCCGCCATGGTGCCAGCCAAATATGGATCTAAACTTCCATTAACTGTGACCTACATAAACGTTGCCATTCTTCACTTTTGGTGTTGGGTATTTGTCCCAGCAATGAGAGAAGAATAAATGGGACAGATGTGGTGATCACTGTGAGCTCTGGTAGTAAGTTAGCTATATCACTAATATCAAAGTCTCTCCAGGGATATCTTCTGTGTGTAAGAGAATTTGGTTTGTGTTTGTCCCAAGATCCTACCTGACAAATTAGCTGAGAATAAGATGTTAGTTTTTGTTTCGCTGAGTCCACAGTTTTTTGATGTACAACTATGTTGATGTTTTTAACCCCAGAGCTTCCAATATTGTCACACAGAGCACATAAGTGATTATAAAAGATATTGCATATGTTTTATAATATGCTTATTACAAATTACACATTCATAATAATACTATTATATGTGTATATATACAAGTATATGCATGCATATATAATTACTATTATAAATAATACTATTAAATATATATGTATATACATATACAAATAACATAATAGTATCATTATTTATAATACTATTTGTACATAGTAGTACAAATACTAATAAGCACAATTTAGGAACTGATCAACAGTATTAACAATTGCTTTTGTACTTTAGACTATTGAAGCAAAGTCTATTGTTATATAACAGAAACAATCATAAATTAGGAGTTTATATGTAAAGTGTTTCCCTCTTGTTAGAGTAGATTCACCCTGACTTCTGCTATGCAGTACAGTTGATGTGTTCAGAGTGTTTCCTGAACTGTTGCCCAACCCACACCCAGATTGAGGCTTGCTGGATGGCAGAGGAGTGGTGGTGGGGTTTCTCCCCTCCCATGCTATTCACCAGGTTTCCTGCTCGCCGTTGCTCCAGCCATGTGGGATGGGATGGATTTTCTTCTATCCTGCACAACTCCCTAAAGCTCCTGAGGCTCACTGAGGCGCACTGAGGCTCACAACCACTCCCACAATGTTGGGGGTGAGGCAGGGGTGAAGTTTCTTCCCTTCTGAAAACCTCACCGAAGCTTTTGAGGCTCAGGATTACTCCTAAGCATTTTTAATTATAAAAGATGGGAGATCTTTGCTAAACAAATAAATGTCCCTTCTAAGTGTTCTGTGAATCTTCACCCACAGAGAGAACAATGAAAGAGCATGAGGTCCTGAGTCAGGCTGCTTGATTTAAATTCTGAGTCTTCAGCTTTAAATCCATATGGTTTTACGGCTATTATTCTATCTCTGTGTATATCATTTCCTATCTTTAAAATGGGAATCTTAATTATATGTTGTATTTTATTAAAATGCCAATATATAATAAGTGCTTTACATATATTTTATGCTATTATCTTGCTTTTCTATTTGACAGGTATTAGTCTCCATAAAATAATTTCTATAATTTGCATAGTTTTGAGATTAATGGACATGGAATCTTATTGTCTATTAAATACAACTTACTTGAACTTTTAACATAATTTTTGAGATTCTTTTACTGCAACGATTCATAATATATTTATTTATTTTCAGTACCATAATATTTCACTGTGCATATGATTGGCTGTTCTTGTGTGCTCCCAGTATGCCTTCTGTTCATAAATGTTTAGGATATTTCCAGATCTTCATATCACAAGCAGTAGTACTTAGGTCATTTCATGTGGAGGTTTCCATAATATGTACGTCATCTATTAACGACCTCTGAACTAACTAAACACTAGTAAGTTACTCTGTACTCTTTAAATACTTCTGTATTGATCACCTATTTAAAACCTTTTCACCACATAAATCAGTATTTAAGGAAACAATCTACTACTTTGCAAAGAGCTATGAGTTTTCAATTTACTATTTATCACAACCTGCTTTATTTTCATAAAAGTGACTGAAGTCATAATTAAAGTGTTATTATTGATCTAAACAGCCACAAAATGTATTTTGAAAGCATTGAGCATATTCAGCATTCATAAAGGTTCATATTTTAATCAACATCACATCATTTTAATGTTTTGAAATGGTTGTCCCTCCTTGGCTAAAGGTTAGTTAAAGGGTCGCTATGTCAAATTAATAAATCCATTAAAAACTTGTCAGTAACATTGAGAAATGTTTTATTTTTTTTTTACTAAGAGCCTATAAAAGAAAAGGCTTTCAATATTGTGGATGAAGTTAATGGACTACTATTTGATATATAAAGAGCAAATGGTGCAAGCATTACAACAGTTGATTTTGAATTTACAATCATAAATTTAAACTGTTTGGAGGTTTTCCTCTTAGCCTTATCTTTTGCATACATTGATTATACGGATTGGCTAATCATTATATCAAGAAATCAATCATGTCTACTATTAAATTGATTCAGGACAGTTTTAAAACTTTGGGAGAGAATTTGCAATGTTGCTTTTGTATGAAAGCTATTAAAATAATTGGTTTTAATATAAAAATATGGAGAAAATGTATGAACTCAATTCTTTTATTAGAAAAATAACATATGTGATTTGAAAACAGCCAAAAATATTTTGGCTTATTATGCTTCTTTGGTATATGAAACCTTCATTCAGATCCCCAAGTCTAACTAATCTGTTTCCCCTATATTAATGTGATAGTTAATCCTGTTACTCAAATGTAGTAATCTTTCTGAGGTACAATGAGAAAAACCTTAAATTACATTTGTTCACAGAACAATCAGACTATCATGTGTGTTCCCTAAAGAGCTTCCTCTATTATAAATAATACTGACACTAGAGGAGGGGTGGAGCATTCAGGTCCAATGGTAATGGATGCCACAAAATGTAATGCTATAAAGGTATGAATAAGACATAAGAAGCTGTTTCAAAGGCCAGCCCAATTGCTCTTTGATACAAACCCAGGAGCCCTTCCCTTCCCAGTGAGCTCAATTAGCCCCTTTGCTCCATGACATCACAAAGTACCCGATTTAAACTATGCTTCTAGAGCCCTTAATACACAAGAATTAAATGAGCCTGTCTCATTTAATTTCAGTTTATGTAAGTGAGCTTCTGAAACTGAATTGCTCAGCGTAACAGTGAGCTTGAAGCCAGTCTGGCTGATTAATTCCTCGCTGTTTGAAGTGCTTTCTTCTCTTATCTTGGGCTGTGCAGGCCTTACTACAGCCCAAGGAGAGCAAAACCTAAGTTGGCGGAGATTTTTGTCTCCTCTCCACAGAGAGGAATGGAGACCAGATAAGCACTGTGGCAGAAAACTAAAAACAAACCAGATACTTGTTGCCAATTTTTTGAAATATGTAAGGTGTGGGGCTGATTTTGAAAACCCAAAGTCCATAATATAGCATCCTTGTAGCTGACTTTCAATTCACTGCTACACTGTGCAATTTTAATTGAAAATTACCATAGTCTGGCAACTAACATTACCCTAAAGATGTTCTAGTTAGTTCCAATTGAGATTTTTATGTAAAAGTAGCATTAGCCCTAATGAGAAAGAAAGGGAGAGGGTGAATGCGGTGAGACAGTAGGGTAACGATTAGGACGCTTTCCTAGATTTTATTGTATAACCTTTGAAAATCCTCAGATAATCTTCTTTGCAGACTCTGAAAGAGCCTTTTTATGATCTTCAAAGCCAGAATATGCCTCAGCATGCACTTGTGATAAACACACCATGGCCTGTCTTTTGCCTTGAGAGGAAAGGGATGTGTTCAGAAGAAATTCAGTGGCTTCCTACCCTGCTTTTCCATGCATGCAGACACAGTGCCCAATCTCGCACACTGTATAGAAATACCAAATGCAATTTCTGATCTAAATATTTGTCTGGACAAATGCAGGTTGCACAGGTAACTTCAAACCATGTCAAGGTCTCTTTTTGGCACCACGTAGTAACAATGGCAGGTCAGAGCTACAAAAACCAGCCATGAAGTCCCTGTTGGTGCCCGATACTCAAAAAATAACTAAAGCATTGCCAGGGAACACACAGGCAGACAGTGGGAGTGGCCTAAGCACTAGAGAGAGCAAAAGTATTAAAACTAAGCCAGCTCAAATAGTGCTCTTTACAGCCGGGCGTGGTGGCGCACGCCTGTAATCCCAGCACTCGGGAGGCTGAGGCAGGAGAATTGGTGCGAGTTCGAGACCAGCCGGGGCTACAAAAGTGAGCTCAAGGCCAGCCTGAACTGCACAGCGAGACCCTGTCTCAAAAAAGACAAAAAAAAAAAAAAAAAAAAATAGTGCTCTTTACCATGTCCTGGTGATATTTGTTCTAATCTCTATCCAAGAACAGAATGAAGTACGAAAAGACTTGAAACTGCAGTGATGCCAGAGATGGACACTGGTCATCTATTATGTGAAAAAAACAGAAACCATCTCTTTTGGTGATGAGATTAATGGAAGGCAGCCATTGGACTTGGGTTTTTGAAACAAAAACAAAGTAATTCAGTGATGATAAGATAACGTATCTTTTCAGAATTCAGCCCAGTGTTTTTAATTTTCTTCTCTATTAATCCCTTGGAGATCTAAATTGAAAGGGACTTCCTTTCTTTCTGCATTACAGTGTGACCTCCTTCTTGTTTTCTTCTTTTTTGTTCCACTAATGACTCCTTACCAGAATGGTGCAAACATTATACTTGGGTTATCTTCTGTCAGTGTTCAAGGTTGCAGATGATGCCATCTGCTGTGAAGTGCGAAACATGTGTTCCCAGAGCCTTCAGTGTTCAGTTCTAGTTTCTAAAGAACAAAGCACAATGCTGTGTACCTATTGCATCATGCAAATCTACATTCTTTTTGGCTAACTTCATTTAAGGTAATTCTTTTCCAAATTCTTTTCTATTCTTTTATGATTGCTGTTGGAATTGAATCACACTTTGATTTTGAAATCGATGTCAAAAATATTCACATAGCCTTAAAGCATTGAGGTACTATGATTGTGATTTTTACTATTAGGAAGTGTTATGGTTTATGTCTAGTTGTACCTTCAAAGCCTCATGCAGTCATGGGGCAGGGACTTCTATAGATTGAGACTTGACTCATGAGTCACTGGGATTATGTGTTTTAATACTGATAGGATTATGGTCTGAGTACTTCTGGGATTATGGGTGTAGCCTGAGGCAGATAGGCTGAGACAGAGAGCCTGAATGTAATATAAAGAGAGATAGAGAGACAGACTAGTACTGTTGCTCTCTGCTCCCCTGTTTGTTCCTTTGCCTCTGTCACCACTGTTGCTGTTCCACCATCATGAACTGCTGCTCTCTGCCATGTGCCACTCTGCCGTGGAGCCAGCTGAGTATGAACTGAAACCTCCAGTAACTGTGAGCTAAATAAACCTTTCCTTCCTTCATTTTGGGTGTCAGGTATGTGTCCCAGCAACGAGTGAAAAGTAACAAAGACAGGAAGAATTACTCAATAATTGCTATATTTGTGGCAAAGAAGCAAGGTAATTGTTATAATCTGCATAGCAATTTAAGTATAATATCTGTGTATTGCAGAATATTAACCTGAATGAAGTCACACTAACGTAACTTTAATTATATTACTGAAAATGTGTCACAGTGATTATTTTTGTCTTATGTGTAAATTTTTATGAACTTCCCCACATATTGAAGATAAGTGGGCATTGTTACGGAAGTGAGATCAATATTTTTCTCTTTTCTTTACATAATAATCTTATCTTGATATAAATTTAAAAGGCTAATAGGACGTATGGTTTTGATAAAAATGTTGATAACTTCTCACATAGAATCAAGTAATATCTTGAATAAAACATAAAATGTTTCCCTGTTTAGAAGCAATTATCATATTAATAAACTAAACCAATATGGCTAGGTAATAGTTTTATAAGTAATATATATACATATATTTTTTTCTTGTAAATATATTACTTGTAAACTTTTACATATATCTATATATTATTTTTAATATATATATATATTACTTGTAATATATATATATATTACTTGTAATATATATATATATATATATATATATATATATATATATATATATATACACACATATAATTGTCAGCAAATTTTACCAGACATGTAAAACACAGGAAATAACCGTTCAAATAACAAGATAAACTCATGCATGCATTGAAGCAATGAAGACATATTTTAGTATTCAGCCATTTGCCTGACACTTGAAATCTTCCTTCTTCTTTTGCCTCATTTATTTAAAAATTTAAAAACATTAGAAATCTTCTCTGCATGTAGGGAAAGGTGAACTTTCCCTTGCCTGACTCTAACAACATCGTGATCTGAATCTGTGAAGCAGACAACAGACAGACTCAGAGGAGAACCGTGTGCTGGTTGTCTTTCTGTTGTTAGGACAACATACCCTCCACTTACAGGACAAGTTTATTTTGCTTCACAATTTCAGAGATCTGTTCCTGATCAGTGGATTGATCCACTGATTACCATAGCAACTCTGTGATCCAATCACCTCTTTAAGAGCAGCTTAGTCAAAGTTGACAAGATTAACTGGCATACACTGGCCAGATAGCTCAGTGGACTAAAGCAGCTGCTTAGGGAGAGTGCAATGGCCAGAGTTAGATCCCCCGTGTGCCAGGTCGGCCTCAAGCCTGCGGCGAACTCAGGAAGCTATTGAGGCCAGTCATGGAAGTGTACTACTATAATTGCAGCACGTGTAAGGCTGAAAACAAGAGGATCACTATGAGTCAAATCTATGCAGTAAGACCCTATAGACCCTATACTAAACACAAAAAAAGTATTAACTGGCATAGAAGCCATGTGAATTTAGGCAATCTAAGTGCACAAAGCAAGACATCAAAGAAGCACCACATGGCTGAAGTTAAACATGGCTTTCAGAAGGGAAAGGGAAATGGAGAATTTAGGTTGTTCTAGAAGAGTAAATAATTTTGGGAGAGGGAAGATAAATGGACTCAAAGAATATACAAGAGCCCAGGATAAAGTCCCCCCTGAGCATTGAGAATGGTGTCACAACTGCAGTTTTTTCCTACGAGTAAACCTTCCAGAAGAATTGTTTTCAAACAGACAGGTGAATTTCAGAAAAATATCTTTCCAGCACTTTGGCAGGCAAAAAAGCATGAGAAATGGGAATACTATAAAAGAAAAGAAACAGGAAAATTGGCAAAGAAGGTCAGGAATACCCTGATTCTCCTTCATCTGCAAACATTCCAGGTGCTAAAACACCATACTTTGAGATTCAGTTTCTGAGGCTAGACATGTACTTTGACTTAAAATTGCAAAGTAGGGATGGGACTGAGGTTATTTCTCATGACTTGACTTAAAATACACTGCATAATCCTTATTACATCTTCTTCAAGAAGCTTTGAAAAACAAGGGTGATTCAAGAATCAAGCTTTGAATTAGAATAGAAAATTCCACAAATTAAAGGATATAATATTATGAGTGTGATTATGTAGTTATCATTATTTAACTACAAGTCATTTAAAAGGCAACATTTCAGTTTTCTAGAAAATATTCTGTTCATTCTTACAATCTTATTTTACCTAAGCACACATACATAGAAAGAATAAACTCACCTTTTAATTTCCTTACTCTGAAACCCCTCTGACGTTAAGCTGATCATTCCAAACCTATGTACTCTACCAAATCACTTCTGCTTCTCCTGTAACATGGTTGAATTATGATTATTCATAAGAGTATAGGCCCAAAATCCAGGAACTATGCTCCTACACTCTCCAGCAGCTTTTCAAAGCTTATTCTTGGCACATATCTGCACCTCTCAAGTCGTAAAGTCTGCTGAAGGCATTTACAGCAGCTGAGGCAAGGTCCCTGAAATGTCTGTCCTGTGATATACCACCTTATCATAACAAGGAGCAATTACATGCTTAAGAAAAAGGAATCCTATGTTCAAGCCAGTTGCCCATCATGGGTTGTTATCTAGGATTAAATTCATCACCTTTACCAAAGCACTGAACTAAAGCTTTCCTGCCCAAACATTATCATCTCCCTGAAATATTCAAAGGGCACAGTGGTAGCTCATGTTTGCAATTAATGTGGTCTTTTATACCACTGTCATATGTCAACTGTTAGTTCTGATTCATTTCTGCTCAAATTGGGACAAGGCTAATTAGCATATGCTACTGTGCTGAGAATTCAAAGAGACTGAAATTGCAAAGCTGATCAAAACTCAGTCCCCAAGGGAGATCGCCTGAGATAAGTGGATTTCTCACAGTGCTCAGAGGTGTCCAGGAATGGTCCTTAGGCTCCAGCAAGCCTGAGGAGACTGGTGGAAGCAACCAAGGCAGTTTTAGGCTGTGCTGGATTCTGGTTGGAAACCTCAGTGACTTCAGAGAGCCTCGAGTGGCAATTTGCTGACCAAATTCCAAGAAGCTTATAATTTCATTGTTTTTAAAACAAAGCATGTTGTGAAGCTTGCCAGAGGACACTACTTCCTAAAGAAACATAGTACACAATTTTCCTTTCTCAACTGTGCAATTAGCATAAATCAACATTTGTTAAAATAAAGAAACTTGAAGGGCATTCCTCAGTCATTCCTGGTTATATCATAGTTTCTTGGACCAGCTAATTCTCCAGCCAATTTCTCTATCATCATTAAAAGAATTTTGTGAAAAGTTAACATGATATGCAATAATACAAGGAGCATCCTAAGAAATGGTCCTAATTTCAGTATATCTATATCTATCTGTATATATATATATATATATATATATATATATATATATATATATCTGTATATATATATATATACAAACACACACACACATATGGTGCACAAGAATGTGTTAGTCACTATTTCATTTTGTTTCAGGTGAATGGAAAATTTTACTCTGAATTAAAGATTGCATTTGTGTTTCAGTACTTTCTTACCTACAAATTTGTCTTATTTTTGTAATACTTAAAAGTTTCTCCAAAGGCTAAATGCTAATGTGATATCTAAATGGACTAGTTAAAATACACACATTATGTGCAATATGTTTTATGAAACGTTATTTCCTAAAATTTTGTTATTAATGTAACATTTCTATCCATGAGTATTGAAGAAAATTAATGAATAACCTCTATGCATTTTTATTTCTGTTACTAACCAGTCATACTTTTTTCCTTAATTTGAGTTTATTTGTTGAGTAACCAGAAATATTCCTGCAATTTGCATGATAATAATCACTTTATCTATAATTCATTTTGGTAGAAAATAATTTTCAGAACACTTCTTCATGCCAGGGAGATAGCTCTGTGGCACAAGTGCCTGCCTGGCAAGTATAAGGTCATGAGTTTGAACTCTGGTCCTGGCCAAAAAAAAAAAAAAAGAAAAAAGAAAGAAAGAAAAAGAAAATTGGCCTGTAGAATATTTCTTTATTCTTTAACCTACCTGTTTGTTCTTAGTCAAGCAAAAAAGAGAGCTCACATATTTTGGTGTTTTGTCGCACCATAGACATTCATTGAAGAGAATACCTGCTGTTCATAAATAAAACTTACAAACTGGCATTGATTTTCTTTTCAAAAAAATCTGTTGTATTATACAGTTCTTTGGGAAGGATATGGACTGAGCTGTACCTAGCAGACAAACCTATCTGCACAGTTGACATCTGTGAACTCAACCACATGCTAACTGAAATATTTGTTGAAAAAAAATTAAGCCCACGATGAGCATTGTCAGATTTTTTTTTTCTTTCTTTTTTTTTCTTTTTCTCTTGCAGTACCAGGGATTGAACTCAGGACCTTACACTTGCCACACAAGTACTTATCCTACCGAGCTATCTCCCCAGCCCTTATTGTCAGATTTTTAAAATCATCATTTCCTTTAAACTATTTGCAAAGTATTTCATTGTTATAGTTTATGCCTAGTTGTCCCCTCAAAGCCTCATGCAATCGTGAAGTAGGGACTTCTAGAGTTTCAGACTTGGCTCATGATCCACTGAGATTATGTGTTTTAGTACTGATGAGATCATGGGTCTGAGTACTGCTGGGAATTATAGGTGCGGCCTGAGTGGATAGGCTGAGGCAGAGAGCGTGATGTAACATAGAGAAAGAGAGACAGACTCGTGCTGTTGCTCTGCTGCCCTGATTGGTTAGCTGCCTCTGTCACCATTTTGTTGCTGTCCTACTGCCATGAACTGGATGCTCTCTGCCCTGTTTCACTCAGCCTTGGGCCAACCAAATATGGACTGAAACCTCCATAAACTGTGAGCTAAATAAACCCTTCCTTCCTTCATTGTGGGTGTCAAGTATTTGTCCCAGCAATGAGAGAAGAGTAACTAAGACAGACAACCATGTGCTTTATATCATCACGTTAACAAGTTATTCTAGAAATTTTTAACTGCGGTTAGCATTTACTTTCACAGAAGCTTTATCATTGTACACTAAACATATTTGTTCCAATACCACATACTAAATGAGTTTATTGTTTAAAAGCTATATCAGGCAAGTTAAACATGAAGAAAATAAAATGAGTTTTTATTGCTTTGCTTATTCAACCAGTATCACTAGGGGACCACAATCTGCCCTAGCTCCTGTACAAGTAGTCCTGAGAAAATGAGATGATCAACTTTAAAGAAGACAACAAACACAGTGCAGTGATGCAGAGGAGAGAGGTAAGTAAAACAGGTGCAATGTAAGTCATAGCTAAGGTGATCCAGAAAGGAAGTAAGCTAAGGTGAGATAATGCTTCCAAGAGGAGATGAGGCACAAAGTCAGAGCTGAAAAGAAAAATCCAGGTGTAAGAGTCTCAGTAGACGAAGTCATTTTCATTTCATTTTTGAGGATCTACCTCAGAGGAAGGCCAGCGTGAAGAAGGCTAGGTGAAGAGGAAGAAATCACAAAGTCAGGTTGGAAAAAGGTGTGTTTAGGATTCCTATACTCTGACACTGTTTGTACATCTTGTATTTTTTTTCATACACAGGTACCTACTTCCATTATAATTTTTTTAAAAAGAAAGTTAAGGATGTTTTCTTTTTCTAAGTTCCTGAGGGCAAAACAAGAGCTAGAAATTTTTGTGAGCAGGTATTTCCTGAACAAAAAAAGAGATTCTTTTAATTTTGGATTCACGATCCCCTCTCAGAAGACAAGTTGATCACTAGCTCCTAAGGAAATGAATATATCCTACAAAGCTAAGTAAAACTTGTTTCCCTTATAAAGCTTTTCTATCTAAACTCCTATCTACAGTTATATTTGCTGGTTTCTTTCTCCTACTTCTGCCTTTAGTGTTTTTTGTATTCTGGTTTGGTTTGATTAGGACAGATTAGCAATACACAGTGGTGTTCATTGTAGGGAGGTGGTACTTGTTTCTAGTATTCTAATTAATTTTTTCATTTTTTTCACAAATCAAAAGATGATGAGTCTTTGCTTCTTAATTGTTTTTGTGTTTAGAGGACACAACTTGTCCAACATTATTAGGCACTGTCTTTCTCAGTAATTAGCTGGAATAACTCTTTAAAAAGTCAAGTATTATGTCTCATTTCATTGCTTTCTTTTTTAAGTTGATTTAAGAGGATAGATATTCATCAAAATTGACATTGAGCACAAACAGTAATTACCTCATTATTTGCTTTCTTGTTTTCTGCAAGGAAACTTCATTCCCATCTCTCGATATCTACTCAGTAAAATAATTTATGACTCTACTTCTTAGCAACACACATTTTCTAATTCTTTAGGCATCTTAATAAAATACCCAGTACCTCGCAGCTTGATTAAAAACTGCTTTCCATGGCTCTCACTGCCACCATTTCCTGACAACTCACACACACAGTCACATTGATGAAGAATCATTCATGACATTTCATAGGATGAGCCATTAAAATCTTACTAACTCTGATATCATGGGAAGATAGCAGAGCATTGAGTTGTATAGTATGTGAGACTAGCTGTCATGAAAAGTTCCTTTTGGTCAGAGATCCTAATGCGAAAAGTTTGGATACATTGGGCCTGGCATTAGGACATGGGAAAGACTTCGTCAATAAACCCCATGAGCACAAGATCCAATGCAGGTGTCTGGATCACACGTTGTATGGATGTTAGGAATAGGCAAGCTGAATATTTATGTTATTTTCCTCAGCAGAATGCAACTGCTGCAAGGATTGGATGTAATTCTCTCTGATCCCAGCCCTATGTAAAGGGGTCTGCAGCACTATATAAGGCCTAAAATACTTTAAAATAATAATTTCCTGTTTGTTTCAAGCTATCAGAGTTGTTCTGTGTTATAGATCTGTGGCTGGTTAGGCAGCTTCCCAACATTTTCAGGAGCCACGGCTTGTTACCCTGTTACTCTACCATCCTCAGAGCATAAAATACAGCTAATGGCTGCAGATCGCTGCCTGAGCTCTAACTGGCATGCTTATATTTCAGCTGGAAGAAAGACAAATAGAAAAATAAAACCTATCACCCAGCTTTTAAGCAAGAAAACTGGTAGTACTCAACAGTTTTGCTGGTATCTTATTGGACTAATTTATTCACACAGCACACCTGACTAGGTGAAAAATTGGCAACCATCTTTCTTCTTAGAGTCTATAAATCCAACTGACATATAGGAAATGCTTAACTAAGGAAAAACACTGTGTCCTATCATTTAGAACAGTATCTGGCTCGCGGCTAACACCAATAATTTGATATTCTGTTGAGTTTCATCTCTGCTCAGTTGAATGCGTCATCTCCTGAACCTCCAACCAATTCTCCAAATCATACATTGTCCCAATTGCATGAAAAAAAGGAAGAAGCCTGGAAACATCTCTCCTATAAACACATGCTGATGGAGGGTTAGAGCCCTAGTTCTCTATTTTGCAGGCAGCCAGCAGTATCAAGGGTGATGACGGCTTTCATAGTTTCCCATTGAATGTGGTGGGCGAACTGCCTCCTTTTTTTTTTTTTGTCTGTTCTCATCATTCTTCAAAGAAAATTGCTTTCAATAAAACTAAGTTAATATTTTTTGGCCCTCCTCTTTGGCCTGTAATTTCTCAGTGTGGTGCTACCAACTGTTTCTGCACCTGTGTAGGTTTATGTGTCATTTTCTGAATTGAATGAAAGAATAAAAACACATGAAGTTATTAAAATGATGTTGATAATGATGGTGGTCCACCTATAGATCGATCTATAATTCGTACTAACCCCACTCAACAAAATACATACTATGTACAATTTTTCTACACTCATAGTAAAAAAAAAAAACAAAACAAAAACACTACAATCATGTCATGAAGAATTCCTGAATTTGATGTTACCCAACAAGAGCCAACAAAATGAGATCATGATCCTTACACTCAGGGTATGTGGAAGAGAAGCAGAAAGGGAACTTGTGTCTCTGAGATTTCATTCTGTCAGTTAGTTCACCGAGCCATCTGTCTGTGTCTATTTCCACCCACTGCTTGAAATATGTGTTTAGAAATAGAAATAGAAATAGAAATAAATATGAAACTGCAACTAAAGTCCTATGAAAGCTGCAAATATAAAAACATAGTTCTGACAAATACAAATGTGTCCAACCATATTCTAAACATAATAACTATCTTAGCATCTAATTCAAGTGTTCTACTTTATAACCCCATAAAATGTACAGGTGTATGGCTTTGTCCTCCTTGAAATAAGATTTTTATTATTACATTTCTTACCAGTGAATATACTACTTGTCTTTCTACTACTCACCTTTTGTACTATTTTTGATAGACTCTCCACTTAATGAAAAAAATTAGAAGTCACACTGGACACTTAAGTGCTTTTTGAGAAGTTTCCTCTTCTGCAGAAGACTCAAGCTGGAGTTGTGCTATCATGGACAAGTTTTATTACTTTTATTTATTTTTTAATGTGTTTTATATGAGGTCTTACTATGCACTTGGATTCATAGGGATCCTCCTGTTTTCAGCATCCCCAATGCTGGGATTATAAGAGTATGCCATCATGCCTGGACTTGGTGGCTGGCTCAGCATACCCGAGGGCAGTGCCAGTACTGCATATGGCACCAAGGATGGAACCCTAGTCCCTGCACTTGTCTACGTAGGTTCTTAGTCTACTGAGCTATCTCGCTGGCCCTTTCATGGACTTTAATTCAGGATGACTCAGCAAAACCTGAATTGTTTTACTTTTTTTTTTAAGTTTGAGAAACTAAACCTAACATTCTATCATCATAGATACCTTTAGTTTCAATCAGGACATTTTCATAGGAAAGAATTCTCTTAGATAAATACAAATAGAGAGATAGAAAAAGAGAAATAAAGAACGAAAGAAAGAAAGAAAGAAAGGAAAAAAGGAAGAAAGGAAGGAAGAAAGGAAGAGATGATGGCTAGATAGAAAGATAGCTAGCTAGCTAATAAGATAACTACTATATATGTATATATATACATATATATATATACACATATATATGTATATGTATATATTGCATATCAGTAATAAATAACAGAAGTACCACTGATGATAATATTAAACAAGTTGTACTGAGCAGTATCTTGAGGTCCCATACTAAGAGCTCTCTCAGAAACATTCTTTGTAAAGTAGAGACAATTTAGCATGCCACAGTGTTGCTGTGGCTGGCTGAATAATGCTCAACCTCATGCTTTTTGGACATACAACAACGTAAAACTGGTGAATCAGAGGTGACTCCTGCACTAAAGTCACATATTATTGAAAAATAAAAACAGATATTAAAATCCTAAAAGTTAAGGGACATAGGATAACTGATAACTGCTTTCAGGTATCTTGGAACCATCATCAGTAACATTTATTGAGAACAAATGACTGCAGAATACGCTCAGGATGATTTCCTATAAAGAAATACAAAAGAGCAATACTAGACACTATTTCTTCAAAAAAAGCGACAGATCAGAATGTTAGAGTTATGTATGAAGAACTGGACACATGGGAGTAAACAATGTTAAATATTCCTTCATTGTTAGATTTCTCATGGCCAATAAATATATTCATTTACACCATGGAACTCTGAAAGCAGTACTTTTAATATGAAGCAGTTCTTATCTTCTCATTCCGTGTATCTTTGTCTGTGTGTGTGTGTGTGTGTGTGTGTGTGTGTGTGTGTGTGTGTGTGTATGGTCAAATAGTTGAGGTTCCTGCTAGAGCTTCCATGCTATCCCCACCCCTGGGAGGCTGTAAACAGGCAGCTTACTTCGAGTCGGATCTAGTAGTGAGACCCAGAACACCCTATAGATCCTTCTCTAAAAATGCAAAAAAAAAAAAAAAAATAGTTGAGGTTATTACTCCACAGAGCAATATAATCCAACGGGGCTACGAAAGAAGCTTGCCTCTTTTTCCTCCTCAAATCGCTTACAAATTTAATATTTAAAGGTGTAAGCAGTCATTCTAGCATTCTACATCAATTTTATTTCATCTCTTAGGATGCTGTAGTTATGCTAAACCATTATTACAAAAGCATATAAATATATTATAATGGTTATATAGACTTTTCTCTTTGGAAATGTATTTCTTAATTCCATAGACAGAATGTTATAGATATTTCAAATCCATAACAGGACATATAATATATATTTAGATCCCATGACCTTCATGGGTAAAAAGTTTCCTCTTATAATAACTATTATGAAATTTGAAAAAGAAGTCATATAGTATTTATTAAAATTATTATTCACTGGCCAGTGAGATAGTTCAACAATCTAAAGAGCCTGCTTAGGTAAGCTTAGGCAGGTGCAGAGTACTGTAGTTTGATCCCCAGCACCACGTACTTTGCCAGTCTTTTGCTCAGCCTGAAAAAAAAATACTGTTCATTGGATGGGACATAGCTCAGTAATATAGCATTTGCCTAGCATGCACAGAGACCTGGGCACTACTTTGGATTATAGCAGTTGAGTGGTGGGAATATTCATTTTCTCAGTCTTCTTTATCGGTACATGTTTGCATTATACAATGATTGCATTCCTTGTGGACAGTTGATGCATGCAATTATACGTCTCAATTCTTTTCATCCCTTTCCCTTTTTTCCATCCCTTTCCCCCTATCTCTTGATACCTTTCCATTTAAACAAAATCTCTTTCATTCCTCTCATCTATTGCTTATTGTGCTCTTTATTTATATTTTAGATTTTTCATTTAATAGGACTCTTGCAGTATTTAAGCTTGCATGGCTGATTTATTTCACTTCACACTATGTTATTGGACTATGTTTATATGGTTTCTGATAGACTGTAATCAGAATATTTATATTATGGGCACTTTACTTTCAGTTCCACCCCTTCAACCTCCCCATTTTTACTGTCATTGTCTTGAGCATGGCATGGTGCTAGAACTTTGGTTGCAATTATCAAATGTAATGTACTCTTTGAGGAATCCTATACTCTATTTAAAAAAAAATGGCAATTCTATTTTTTCTATGATGCATTCTGTGATCCGTATCTTTCTAGATAAATAATTTCTTTAATTCATTTATAAAGGGTAAATCTTCTAGCAACATGATCTTTTGTTTAGTTTATTGTTGCTTTTATTGTGGCTGCTGTTTTTGTTATTTGTTTTTGCAACAGTAGAGATCATACCTGGGGCATTATTCCTGCTGGGCAAGTAACTAAGCACTAACCTCTACCATGGCCAACCTTAGCTCTCTTTCTTCTTAGGAATACTTTGTTTTGCCTATCTGCAGACTTATGTGATGATTTCACTGGATATAGAATTCTTTTGAAAGGTATGCCATTTCTAGCCTTTATGGTAAAAGATATTTGCTATTGTGAAAATTGCCTTTTCTTATTCATAACAACTACCCACTTGATTTTTTTCATGGATTTTAGCCTTTAGGAATATAATGAATTATAGCTTTCATCTGGGGCTTTTTTGTATGTCATAATGGGAGTTTATTTGGTGCTTAAATTTGTAAATTTGTTTTTGATGAATTTAAAAATAGAATACAATTTCTTGATGCTGAAATGCACATATTTTGCCAAAAGCTGTTAACCGTCATCACATGTTGCTCTTCTATGCCGTAGACTCTTCCTTCTGTAGTTTAGATTTCCCCAGTTACATTGTCATGCTTCCCACTTGTTAGACTCTTCCTAGCCATCTCATCTCATGCTTCTGTTCAAATAAATCTTCTTTTACCAAATAGCGTCTCACAGCACACAAACATTCTGATGCTACCAATAACAATAAACCCCCAAAAAGCAATAAAGTTTTCCTTTAAATGAAAATGTACAAATACTTGACAACACTGAAAGAAGAACAGTATGCTAAGATTGCTGACATTCTGTGATAAGACTTAATCTTCTATCCATGCAGTTAAATTCATGCTAGCTTTGTTATCATATTTCAAATTGTGAAAGTTATGATTATACTGGATTGTGTTTTGTTAAAATGGAAAATGCACTAAACTCAACTATATAGCTATCTGTTCATATGAGAAAGCATAATGCTATGGGATTAGCATACAAAATGAGCAATTTCAGGAACCCATGGTTGGGAGAGGTCTTAGACTATATTCCCCATAAATAGATGAAGAACAGTGCAATCGCTCTTGCAATTGGTGGAGAAAGTGGACTTTCTCACATCTCATAATGGATTCTAACTCCTAGCCACACAATGCTGACTTACTTTGGAGAGCTGGCTGATCTACTTATTGTCTAGGTACCTATCGTGTGGCTACCTCCCTGTCACTATGACTTGATCATACATGACATGAAATAATAATAAAATATCACAAAATGCTAATAAATGAAATTGAAGGGAAAGCTTTCCCAATACTTTATTCTTTTAACTCCGTCTCAGGTCCCATGTCCACTGACATAAAACAATAGATCTTTCTTTTTATTATCCAATGAAACATCATCACTAAATAGTTTGGTCTATTGCAAACCTGCAATGTACAGTTTACATGTATTTCCATTTATCCCTAATGATTAAATTTCACAATTTGTTATATAAAATGCAGCAGATAAATTACAAATAACTTCAGTCTCCTTCTGAAGATGTCAAATGATTTTAATAAATATTTTATCCTAGCATTAGAAAGGTTTTTACCAGAAAGTTACAGGTATTATATTGTAGATTATATTACTTTCTACTCTTGGAAATATAGTTTCTGTCCCAAATCACAGAGGCATGAGACAAAACATTGTATGGATATTTGCCTTGAATTTTGTAACTGTGGTATTATTCAATGTTTTACATGACAATCCTTTTTGTGTTATCTCATATTAGTCTATTCAATTGACTGCTCAAATCAAGCATGTCAAAATTAAACCTTTCACAGTATACAGAATTTAATATTTTTCATCTTTTAAACGCTTTAGCATATTCATTAGATTCTAATTACATTTTAATCATTTTTGGTTACAGTTAAAGTATGTGGCATTCTTTCTTTCTTTTTTTTTTTTTTTTTTTTTTTTTTTTTTTTTTTTTTTTTTTTTTTTTTTTTTTTTTTTTTTTTTTTTT
>PVJA010004167.1:22327-33605 GCA_004027025.1 Myocastor coypus | reverse complement strand
TTCCTTCTTCCACTGTAAGAGCTACATTAAAATTTTAATGAAGACACCTATCTATATTTAACTTGTGTTTCAATAAAAAGGTTGACTAGATATAACAAAATAAGTTGCATAATGACAAGGACCTTTTCAACAAACAGTCTTAAGAGAGCTGAATTTAGTAACAAATACAGATGCAATAACTGAGGTATTATACGTGGTCTTTTCTATCATAGTTGGTTCAAGCAATCGCTATTGGATTATTTTTCAGTTTAGGGAAGTAATTCTACACACATCACTAGCTAAAAATCCACTCACTCATGTTAGTTCTAGGGAAATTTATTGCTAAATCACATATTGGAGAAAGTACACTATTTCTGTAGAATTCCACATTTAATAATGGAAATGACTTCAGATCATAGAAAATTCTCTCTCCATACATTTGAATTTCAATACTGAAACATTTTTAAGAGACAAATCTGATAAACAGGAATTCTACCTTTTAAATTGTGAGGTTTACTTTGTCTTTGTAACCATTAGCAAATATGGACCAACACATCCTTAACAGAAACTTACAATACAAAATACATCTCAGAGACCAAACTATTAATTGTCATTATTAGATAATTTAAAACTTTTGAAATAATGTTAACAAGTTGTGGAGCTTTTCTCTTTATTCTGTGATTTTTACTAGTTACCTAGGAAACATTTTTTTAAAAAGCAAAAGCATAATTTTGGAATACACTGCATGTAATACTCAATTATATTTAATTAGTTAAGCATACCTTGAACACAGTGAGCTTAAACATGTCGATCAGGCTATATCTAATATTAATACATGAGATAACCATGCTATCCTGATGACAACAACCAGATACAACTTGCTGGAAAAAAAGGGGTCTCATTTGTATATGACAACTCATAACAGAATTTTTCACTTTTCTTGGTTTTGCATCCTTTCATTTTAAATAATCTTCTGATCACCTCATTACACAAAAGCTGATCTACAAGTAGCAAAAATACAGTTGTACATTAGTGCAAACAGTTGAAACTTCAGATTTAAGGTGTATCGTTTCCCTTCCTGTTGCTAATTTTAACAGTTGATGGTAAGCACACCATACTTTGTAGTCAACACAAACACAAAACCTCAGGAAATCAGTTGTATTTCCTGTCTCTGCTCCTTATGTAAGGCTTTCAGTGCTCACACTATTTAGAAATGGATTTCCTAGAGCAGTGGTTCTCAACCTTTCTAATGCCATGACCCCACAATACAGTTCCTCATGTTGCAGTGACCCCAAACCAAAAAATAACTTTGGTGGTTACTTCAAATTACTAATACCAATAAATAACATTTCACCATAGCATAGCATGGGTTTAAATATATATTTTCCGATGGCTTTAGGTGACCCCTGTGTGTTGGTCCTTTGACTCCCGCCAGGGTCGCGACCCACAGGTTGAGAACTGCTGTTAGAGTGATAGCTTAGTGTGGGAGATAAAGGTAAAGGAAGTCTTTCCTGGTACATGGGAAAGGAAGATTGCATTTTGGAATTAGAATATCTTAGAGATCCTTACCGCTATTCAAACATTTAAAGTTTTCTTTGACTTCCCTATGATTTTAACACTCTGATCTTGCCGCTTACTTCCTTTCTTTCTTGGCTACTCACTGCTCCAAACACACCGGTTTCTGGCGGATTCACTGGCCTGAGGCCTTTGCGTCTGAGATGCTCTGCCCCAAGATTTTCAAGTTATTTGTTCCTTCAAATTTTTCAATTGTTTTCTTAAACGAATTTCCCAAAGAACAAATTTTAAATTAAAAATTCACCTTCTATGTAACAACACTCTTTAATCCTCCTTGTTTGGTTCATTTCTACCCATGTTACATGACAGTTTTCCATAAGCTATTTAATTCTCTCTGCAGTTTATCATCTGTGCCCACATGGTAATTAGAGTTCTACAAAGGTAATAAAATAATATAAAAATCTCTGTATTTTATTTATTGTCAAATTACTGGTGTCCAGAAATGTACCTGGAAAATAAGGAATATTTGATGAACATTTCTGGAATAAGTTAACAAAACATGAAAGGAACACTGATGCTACCTATGGAATATACAGAAGAATAAGGAAAAGTATAATGCTTAATGTAATTTATGATATGTCTCAGTGCCTAGCACAATTTTTATATAGAAACGGAGATTTTTCAACCCTAAACTATTTATTACTGTCCACACTTGGCTTCTCAGGTTTCTGACATGAAGTACTGGGACTTCATTTGCTAGCAGGCCAGGCTTTTGCAAGGGACTTATTACTAACACCACAGAACTGTGTGAACTATGTAAACTTCTCATTCAGAAACTCAGAAGAAACTGAAAATAGCTGTGCAAGCAGCGGTACCCAGTCCTCAAGCCTGCTGTGATCGGTGCCCCTCCCAGATCATTCCCACAGTGCCAGCTGGGATCTTGTTTTCCCTTCATGGTAGCTAGAGCTGAATCTGACTCTCAAAGTTAGAGAACATTGAAAGATGGAGAAAAGTACAATGGTTTCTCTTTAATTTTACTTTCCTCATACTGCAAGATTTCTCAGTAGATTTGAAGATTTATATCTTTTAAAGTTATGAACAAAAACGTTCATGAAAGATCCTAGTGGCCAAAGATTATGGAGCACTTTCTATGTACTTTTCAAAAATTTCTGTTTTATTTTTGGTATAGGATCCTTCACAGTTCAGACCCATGTGATTCTCCATTCTCAGCTTCTCTAGTGCTAGGTTCACAGGCATGTACTATGTACCAATTTGGGTACCCACCCTGGTGTGCCCAGGGTTCCAGGGCCAGCATGGCATGCAGTACCAGGGGTAGAACTCAGGACCTTGTTTTTGCCACGCAGACACATATGCTGCCAAACTATCTGCCCAGCCCTCGATCACTATCTTATACTATTAAAATGAGTCTAATTCATTTATGTATAAATCAGTAAATAAAACGATCCACTCTTCCACGTTTTTTGTGAAAATAGTAGGATACTATAAATTTATAAACTGTTCACAAACTACACCAATATTAATACACATATTTCATCAAAATTGCTTTAGTGACATTACATTTAATTGCTATATATATATATATATATATATATATATACATATACACACACACACTTATTGAATTAACTTTCTTAAAGCTCATCTTTATCTTTTCAGGGATCCGGTTTAATAAATACCTATAATAAAATATAAAGAGATTTGAGTCATACAAAGAATAGAACTATTTACCTTGGTGGTTATAATTGATATGCATCAGCTTATCTTTGTCATGTTATTTTCCTGCTAAAGTACCTTACTTTTTCTATGCTTAATTATTTCTCTATTTGATGGTTACTTTCTGCTGTTGTACTTGGAGATGTGGCCTGAGGAACAGATAAAAAAGATGTGGTACTTTTGTACAACAGATATAATGAAAGACAAACTTGAGGCCTTTATAGGTAAAAGGATGCAAGCAAAGACTATAGTCATAAGTGAAATAAATCACGTGCAAACATTAGATTGTCATGCTGGTGTAAGTTACTAAAAGAATAAATAAAATCTGAAAGGTATAATAGATATATTAAAATGAAAAAGAAACAATATAAAGAGTATATGTTGTAAAGAGCAAAAATATAAATAATATAAAGAGTAAACAACAGAGATGAGGGAAAAGAGAAAAGATAGGAAAAGAGGAAAGGGTAAAATTCATGTTGCTATATACATAGGATAGCAGAGATAATTATACTAATTTTTATCAGGTTTTGAAAGTACCAGTTAATGTTTAAAATTTTTACTTTGACTAACTATACACTAATATGTATAATCTGAGAAACTACATTGAGAACAACAACATAACAACCACAGCTGAGTACTTTACATCTTGTTCTTTTATGTATTCTTTACTATTTTATCTATAATTATGATTATACTGTCTTTAAAATAAATAAAAAATGAAAGATAAGTGCTGACAAGACAGTTGAGCAGACCAAGAGTCTGTATAGGCAAGTACAGGGACAACACATGCTGCAATGGCCCCATGGGCACACTGACCCGGTCACTGAGTGCTCGGTGTGGTGATGCACCCATGTAATTCCAATGCAGGGGAGGCTGAAAATGGGAGGATCGCTGTCTTAGTTACTCTTCTCTTGTTGCTGGGACAAACACCTGACACTCAAAATGAGGGAAGGAAATGTTTATTCAGCTCACAGTTACTGGAGGTTTCAGTCCATATTCAGCTGGCTCCAAGGCAGAGTAGGACATGGCAGAGGGCAAACTTTCAAGTTGGCAGCTAAAAACAAGAGCAAGGGAGAGAGTAGCAGCAGCTCAAGCAGCTAACTTCTCTTTCTTACTTACATTGAAATGCAATTCACCTGCACCCACACCTACAATAATCAATTACAAATTCCAGAAGCTGCGCCATGACTGCATGAGGCTTTGGGGAGACACCTATACACAAACCATAACAATCATTAGGAGTCCAAGCTGCACAGTGAATCCCTGTACCAAATACATAAAATTAAAAAGAACAGTTTCTGTACCATTTGTACTGCCTTATAATACTTTGTTTTTATCTTTTTTTAATTTTGTTTTTGTCTTATTTGTTATCTGTTCTAGTTTTTGTTTTTCCTCTTGAAATTAAAAATAAAAATGAAAAACAATAGAACTAGCAGGGCACGGCGGATCATCCCTATAATCCCAGCACTTAGGAGGCTGAAACAGGAGCATCACTAGGAGTCTGAGATCAGCCTGGGTTGAAAAGCAAGGCTAAGGCTAACCTAGCTTATACAGTAAGACATTGTCTCAAACACAAACAAAAGGAATAGAAATTTGCTACACATAGACACCTGTAGTCTCATCCCTTAGACAGAGACTGAGGCAAGAAGATGGTGAAGTAGAGCCCAGGCTGGGCAATTTAGTGACTTGGTGAGAGCTTGTGTCAAAATAAGTTTTTTTTAAGAGGTGAAGAGGTAGCTCAGTTCAAGGGTGCAGGGTTCAATCCCCAGGACTAGAAATAAGCAAGAATGTAATTTGTTTCCCCAGTATTGGAGGCAGACAGTCACAGTGCAAAGTGTCATGTATTGTAGTCCTCCTGGTTCATAGGTGGTAACTTCCTCCTCTATCTTCCAATGGCAGCAGGACATATGGCCTTCTTAGTCCATGAAGTATCTTCTCAACCTCATGAAAGAGCTTCCTACTATTCTCACTTCTGAGATGAGAATTATATACATGGGTATATGTGAGAGGTCACAATCACTGCATCCGTGCAATGTGACTCTTTATAAATCATTTCATTGCACTACTGAGCGTAATAACACTTCCTGGTGACTTAAAATTAGACTGTTTCCTATACTGAAATAATTGAGAGAAAACTGCCTGAGTTCAAATACCACTTTGTGCTAACTACCTGAGTGGGATTTTAAGTCTTTTATCAATAGAATGGAGACACTGTATATAGTTACAAATATTAAATGGTGAAGTAAATATATGCTTTATAATAGAAGCTAGTTAATAAGCTCTAAATATTGGTTAGTCCGTTACATTTTTGACAGTATTAGTATACCCTAACTGAATTTTATTATAAAATGAAATATTCTCAACTAAATCTTAGAATTGCCTTTTTAGATCTGGATAATGGGTAAGGCTCACTGACTTCTTTTTTTAAGGAATAAACCTAGATAAAATTTTATGCATAACAGGCAAGTGAGCTTTTCATAACAGTAGGCAACACTAGTGCTGGATGTGGGTCAGTGTAGGAGGCATCTCAGCAGAAGAAAGAGAAGAGCAGAAGAGGAAAGTGCACAGAGTTTGCCTTCACTAATGTACTAGAGAACAAACAGGCAGAGGAAGGCATTCAATCACCTTAGGCTATAATCTCCGCAATACATATCCAAAATGGACTTTGGGGCCAGCCTGATAGCTCAGTGGACTAAAGCACCTGCGTGGGCAGAGGGAAGTGTCTGGAGTTTGATCCCAGCCTTGCTGGCTCTGCCTGCAGGGT
Source organism: Myocastor coypus (assembly GCA_004027025.1). Taxonomy (NCBI): domain Eukaryota; kingdom Metazoa; phylum Chordata; class Mammalia; order Rodentia; family Myocastoridae; genus Myocastor; species Myocastor coypus. The sequence continues at coordinate 27,613 of PVJA010004167.1, read as the reverse complement.
GCACTGAGAGGGCAATTGAGATTTGGCATGGTGGTGCTCACCTGTAATCCCATAGCTTGGGAGGCTGAAAATAGGAGAATCACTATGAGTCCAATCTACATAGTGAGACTTTTAGACCCTGTCTTAAATACAGAAAAAAAAAAGGACTTTTGAAGCAAGGGAAAAAATTGAAATTTCATTCAGGTAGTAAGAAAAAAAGAAAAAGATAAAAAGGAATGAGTGAACAAATGAAAGAAAGAGATTCAACATAGCACCCAGGCCTAGCATATGAGTGAGACGCTCCATGGTCCACCAGAAACTCATTCGACCAGAAAACTTGCCTGATATGTGAATGTGACCACCCAGGTCATGCCAGAAACTCGTTTGAACTAGTAACCAGGCCAGCATGAAGTGAACTGCACAGAGCCTGCCAGAAACTTATTTGATCCAGCACCCAGGTCTGTCATGTGAGTGGAAATTCATCCTTCAGACATGCCTGGTATGGAACCCCATAGCAGAACTCTCTACAGAGAGGCTAGAGGCAAGACGTACACAGCTGATCCAGGAGCAGAATATCTTGCCAGAGTAGCAGAGCAGGTTCACCTCCAAGGACTACAGCAGGAACAAGTGGAGCACAACAGTGAGACCCAAGCCATACCTACATGGATGAGTTTGAGTTTGGTATATCCGAACCTGGAGCTAAGGTAATAACTCTACCAAAGCTTTATAACAAAGGTCAGAGGACAGTACTATACAAAATGAAAAAGAGCAGGAGCAAAATGCAGTCTGACACCCCGAAGCCACCCAGAACAAATGCAGAAGACAATGGCATAGAAGAAATTGGAATTCACACATGTGAAATTTCTGAAATGATGGCATCTGAAGTAAAGAAACAATTACAGTAAGGTACAGAGAAAATCAGAACAGAAATAGTGTCTGAAGTGTGAGAAGAAATGATAACTATAATAAAAAAAAATACTAAGTGCTTCTAAAGGAGACACTGATAAAAAGTAGAGGATAATAGAAAAATGATAGAGCCGGGCGTGGTGGCGCACACCTGTAATCTCAGCACTTGGGAGGCTGAGGCAGGAGGATCAGTGCGAGTTTGAGACCAGCCTGGGCTACAAAAGTGAGCTCAAGGCCAGCCTGAACTGCATAGTGGGACCCTGTCTCACAAAGGAAAAAAATAAAAGAAAAATGATGAAATCCTTCAATGAGCAATACAGGAAAGAAACAGAAGGCATGAATCAGATTCAAAGTGCTATACAAGAAATTAAGACCTCAGACACAAGCTGGCAAAACCATTTCAATGAAAGCAAAAATAGACTTTCAGACCTTGAAGATACCATTGTGGTTAGTAAAAAGGTAACAATAGATCTCTTAAAGACAATTGGGATGCAGAAAAAAATAACTGAACATCTGCAAGATGATGCAAAGATAAACAACATAAGACTAATAAGCATTAATGAGAAAGAAGGAGTTAATACAAATTACATAAAAACAATATGGACAGAAGTAATAGCAGAAAACTTCCCAAATAAAGGGAGACAATCTGACATTCAGTAACCAAAGCATATAGAACTCCAAATAGCATCACCCGAATTAAAACCACACCCAGACATATAATAATGAAGATCCCAGAAATTTAATGCTAAACGCTGCTAAAGAAAAGAAACAGATCACATTTAAAGAAAAACCCGTCAGAATATTGACAGATTTCTCTAAACAAATCATCAAGTCAAGAAGATCATGGAACAAGTACTACACATCTTGCAAGAAAAAAAAAAAAAAAAAAAAAGAAACCTCCAATCCAGAATGATCTACCCCACAAAACTCTCTGCCAAGTATAATGGAGAAGTAAAATACTTTCAGGACAAAGAACAACTAAAGAATTTCATGATGACAAAACCAACAATACGCAGACTACTAAAAGATAGTCTAGAGAGGGATCAATTTGACCACAACTCCATGAAGGAGAATGGAAAGAACTCATAGAATAAGCCAAAAAAGAAAAGAAAACAAAACAAAACAAACAAGAAAAAAACTGAGAGAAAAGGAAATATGCAATAGCACTCTTCCAATTATTCTTTTGTATATAGCAGCAAAATATTGCCATCAGCATACTCTACAAATGGACTTGTTCTGCACCCTATGGGTCATGATTCTTTATGGATCCACAGGGTGGATATCAAGGAAATAGCAGTTTTCAGTACCATAAGTGACACCTGGCCAGGAGTAAGCATCACGTACACTGTGCACATCCATGACATACTATAAACTTGTATAATATGCTATCTCCAAACTGTTAGAAGTGCTGGTCATATATTTGCTATCACAGTCTTGATTTTATGTTTTATTCTTAGTAATTCTTTACTCTCATGAAAAATTTCTCTTAATTGATATTTTTGTATATATTAACATATTCAAATACTATGCAAATACTCTGAATTGATCACAGATTCGTACATATGATGCACAACACTCTGACCTCTTAGATGGACTCATGATTTAATTTTAATTTTGGATATTGTTTTGAAATATTTAATTTTAACTAATTAATATTTAATAAACTTTTTGAATATTGTTTAATTTTGATTTTTATTTTAAGAGTTATTCACTATCTTTGACTTACAATCTTCTTACAAGACATGATATCAGATCTTCTCCCTTTATTAGAAACTTTAAAAAGTATATTTCCGTTTTCCATTGACTTTATATTACTTCTTTATCTTTTACACATATACACACATACACACACACACACATATATATGAAAAAACATGTATATAACCTGGCAGTGATAACCGTTTTGTAGAATTCAATGACATTTTAAATGGGTTCATCTAATATAATTATGCTTTACATAGCTCTGTGTAACTACCATTTTCAGGGCTCTTTATTCTTTATATAGGACCATCCAGCCACTTTGCTTGCTTCTAGATTATGGTCTTTGTTATTTTCTATATGCTATGTCTGGAGATATTTAGTAAAAGTAAAGTATTTTACTTTAAGTTTTCAAAGGTATGTTAGCTAAATACAAAATTAAATGAGGACAGATTTTTTCCGTCCTTTTAATTATTCTAGTTTCTTAACCACTTGCTCTTTTTTTTTTGTAATGTGAAATAAGTCGCTATTTAATTTTTGCTTTATGCACACGCTTTAATGAATTTTTTCTTTACAATTACTTTTGGAAATTTCATTTTTGTATATGGTATGATTTTGGTATGATTTTATTCATATTTCTTGTGCAAAAAGATTTATTTTCTTTGAAATGTAGTGCTATAAGTTTAAATTTAGAAATTTTAAATATTTAAATATCTATTGTCTATTCCTTTCTACTTTAAAATTATAATTATTAGAATATAAGTCTCTTGATTTTGCCAAAGCATGAACTATTATATGACTGATTTGTAAATTCTTTCTTTATTTTAATTTTATACAATTTTTATTGTTATATTCATTTAAGTTTGCAAATAATTTATTCACAGTGTGCAGTCTGCTATTAATCTCATGTTATGTATCCATTTCAGAAATATTTCTCTAAAATTTAAAATAAAATAACTAAATGAAAAAGAAAGAAATGAAAGAAAAGAAGGAAAGAATAAAAGAGAAATTGAACAAGACTGGACTTGACATTGTAGAAGAATTTATGTAATTGCTACATTTATTTTTTAATAATATTTAAAAACTCAGTGGAGGTGGGATGGCTCAGTGGTCTAAAGCGCCTGCTTGGGGAAGCTTGGGCGGCTTCAGGGACTGTGGTTCAATCCCTGGCACCACATGCTGCGCCAGCCCTGCCCTTGGGATGGGTTGAGCCAGCCATAAAATGAGTGAATAAACAAAACAGGGGTTCTGAAACAAGAAAAATAAATAAATAAATAAATTTAAAAAAAAATAAAATAAAATGAAAATAAAAACTCAGTGGAAAGAATGAGAATATAGCATTTGGACACTGCAGAAAGCAGTGTCAGGAGACGAAGTCAGGAGTGAAATCATGAAGAATAATGAGATCGGTGCTGACCATGGAGGTTGTGAGCAGGGTGGTATAAGCACCATGTCAGTCTCTCACCCAGGGACCGTGAAGGTCACCTTTTATGATGAAGTTTAGAAGTTTGTATTAGAGATTCTGAGATGAGAAGATTTTCTCAGATTACCTGGTGAGCACTAAATGCTATCCAGAGTGGTGTATGTGAGATCCAAGGAGATTTCATGCACTGCAAAAATGCAGGACCGACGTGAACATGAAGGCAGAGGCTGGAGCAATGTAGCTACAGGACAAGGGATGCTGGAAAAGTGGCCAGGAGGAGTACAGGCCTGCTGATGCCCAAAGGTTGGCTCACTGAGATTTATATCAGGTCTCTGGACCCCATTCCTGTAAAATAAGTTTCTGCTGTTTTACACTACCAATTTATTTGCAGCAACTTATTACAGTGTATAGAGGAAACCATTTTCATCATAGATGACATCTTGATTTTTGGTTTTGACTCATTCGTTTCCTCAATTAAGAAGGACTTGTAGCCTCAGAAAAAGTAAATTAGGATTTTTCAACATCATTTGAAGTAGGCTTTGGATGTTGAACAAGGGGCATTAAATATAAGGCCTACTAGGCAGTTTCGTTTATGATGGTGTAGATTATGGCACTGCTGGTAAAATGAGAAACATCACTCATCAGATTTTCACTGCAAAGGCCTTTTATTGATGTGCTTCTTGTGCTAAACTTGTCTATTAAATGATTTCAACTAGCTTGCATATAGAAGAAACAATCATTTTTATATCAAAACTGTGTTAGGGCTGTCCTGATAGCTCAGCAGATTAAAGCACCTGCTTAGGCAGAGTGCAGCAGCCTTGGTTTGATTCCTGGCCTTCCATGCCAGCTCTGCCCTTGTGGTGTGCTGAGATGGCAATTGATATTGGGCATGGTGGCACACACCTGTACTTGAGAGACTGTGCTTGAGAGACTGAAAACAGGAGGATCACTACAATTCTGATCTGTGTAGTGAGACCCTTTAGATTCTATAAACTACAGATCCTGAGGGGGAAAAAAAAAAAGGTGTGCATGTTTTAGATGTGTATGTTGTAGTGTACTGAGAAAGAATTAAGACCTGCCCCTTTAGCACCGTTCTCTCCTTTCTCCCTCAGTGATGAGTCCTGCGAAATTACTTGGTTTTTTAAATGATTACCGTGTGTGTGTGTGTGTGTGTGTGTGTGTGTGTGTGTGTGCGTGTGTGTGTGTGTGTGTGTGTGTGTGTGTGTGTGTGTGTGTGTGTGTGTGTGTGTGTGTGTGTGTGTGTGTGTGTGTGTGTGTGT
>PVJA010004167.1:0-22227 GCA_004027025.1 Myocastor coypus | reverse complement strand
GTGTGTGTGTGTGTGTGTGTGTGTGTGTGTGTGTGTGTGTGTGTGTGTGTGTGTGTGTGTGTGTGTGACTTTGGGTAGGCCGGTTCTAAGAGACTAGTAAGTGTAGATGAGTATTTTGTGGGCTGCTTCCTCGGCAATTAGCAGGTGAGGCTGCTTACAACCTATTTTGTCTACCTTCCAGCTGGACCTGTGGAAGTCTTTCTTTTCAGTATGCATGAAATTACATTTAATGACAGAATCTAACATGTGATCTAAGACAAAGCATCTATTGCCTTCTTGAGAACATTCTAAGATTATTACTTTCTATCCCAGATCTCTCAGCACGTATTTCTATTTATAAAGACAAAATGCTCAGTAAAATTTATCAAACCACGTCCTGCTTGACTCAATTACATGTGCTTTCTTAAAACACATACTCTTTCTTAAAATGCTCTTCACTGGCATTCTCAAGCTATCACCTCATACTTCCTGCAGTCCTATGTCTCATTTTTCTCCACTGGGCCACTGTCATCTATTCACACTGTGTATATTAGAAATTGTGTAGTTTTGGTCCTGCTATCCAACTCTATTTCCTCTAACTATTCAACTTTGAACACAGTCTACTCACAAATTAATCCAAACATGTTTCTTCCATCAGAGCTTCTTTCCTAAGTTTCAGTTATTGAGACTTTTACAAGTCTCACAAATCTTTTAAGTACTTTTATTATGATATAATTAGCAAATGACACAATTTATCCATTTAAAGTATACAATTCAAAGGATTTTAGTAAATTGATGTGTAAGTGCAACTACTGCCTCAATGCCTCAAACTCATAGAATATTATTTAAGTGTCTCAAAAAGTAATCAACTAACATGCCAAAGGCTTAACACAGACCCATGCCTGTCACTCTTCACAAAATTACAGTCAAAATAGATCAATGATTTAAATATTAAACATGAAACACCACATCTTCTGGAAGACAAAGTAACTTGAGACCTTAAGGATATAGGGGTAGGTAAAGTTCATGAACAAAATTCAAACCATGTGATATGCTTCAAAGAATCAACAATTGGAATCTCATCTTTTAAGAAAAGTTTCTGTACATCAAAAGAAATCACCAAAGAAGTTAGAAGAAAGCCTGCAAAGTGGGAAACAGTGACAGCAGACTGTCCTTCAAAGGACTCCTATCTAGAACATATAAAAAATGTTTTAAAAATCAGGCTTCCAAAAGTAAAAGACTCAATCTAAAAACAGGCGTCTGAGATGAACATAAACATTTTAGATGACAAATGACAAATAAGTACATGAAAATATTCTCAACACTGTCAGTCATTCAAGAGATGCATATTAAAATATGGCTCAGAGTCCACCTTATACCACAAAGATTGGCTATCACCAAGAAGTCAACCAATAACAAATATTGGAGAGACCTGAGGAAAAGGGAATCCATTTCCACTGTTGGTGAGAATGCAGGCTGGTATAACCATTATGGATATTAGTATGGAGATTCCTCAAAAATCTAGGATTGTATGTTCCATTCGTACCACCTATTCATGGCCTAGATATTTTTCCAAAAGAACCTAAATCATCAAACCACAATGATACATGTGCACCCATGTTTATAGCAGCTAAATTTGTCACAACTAAATCTTGAAAACAACTCAAATGCCCATCAACTTGGAAATGGATAAAACAGATATGGTACTTTTTCATAATCCAGATACAAAAAAAAGATAAACTCAAGGCTTTTGTAGATAAGTGCATGCAGCTAGAAACTACATTTTTAAGTGAAATATATTAGATCAATATGTGCTAACATTGTTTTATCTTGCTAGTGTGAGAACCAGAAAGAGTAATGAAAATCTACAAGGTATAATTGATATTGTGAAAGGGAAAGAAATTACTCAATGGGAAGGAAAACCTGAGATGAGATAAAGAACAAATGAGGGAGCTGAGGAGATGGCTCCGAGGCACAAGTGCCTGCTGGGCAAGTGCAAGGTCGTGAGTTTGAACCCCGGTCCCATAAAAATAAATAAATAAATAAATAAAAAATAGAAAAAAAATAAAGAAGGGAAAATTTCTGTTTAAATATCTGTGCAGAATGATTTCTATTATTGTATCATCAATTTCTGTAGGTCTTTTCAAAGGAAAAGTTAATGCTTATTTTTTTCTTTTTATTCTGATCAGTTTCCTCTTTTGAATTTCTTGTAACTTCTTTGTTATTGTACTTTGAAGTAAATTTTATACTTATATCTGGTAATCTGAACAACTAGTTTAAAGATGGCATCATGTAGTACAGCACCATTGTTGAATTCCTATTACTTTGTTTAGTGAATCTTGCATTGTTTCTAATGCTGTTTTTTCGAATGGTATTTTGTTTTCTTTAAAAATAAAAAATATAACAAAAAATAAAGAAATCATATGCACTGCTAGAGTGTGCATCTGAAATATCTTATCTGTAGTGGGAGTAATTGCTGAATTTTTTTTCAAATGGGCTGCAATACTATACTTTCCCAACGACTGCATAGAAGGACCTGATTCCTCACCACTACTAGTTAATACTTACTTTTTATGTACTCTTGTTTGTGGATATGAAACCCTACCTGCCCACTTTCTCTGATGATCTTTTGTCCTCTCAACAGTTTAAATCTATTTTCTGCCATAAAATGTCAGTTTTCAACATGTCAGTGCTATGCTACTGCTTAAGACCACTTACTGTCACTTACATAATGAATCCTGCTCTCATTTTTACCTACAAGCTTTAACGTGGCCTAGCCAGCTAAACTCACTATGTCACATCCGACTGCTACCCTGTCACTAGCCACATTGTCCCATGCTCATTGTTTTCACCCTACCCTGTTCCTAGCAGCTTCAGAACCTTTTCCAGTCTATTACTGGTGTCTTGCAGTTTTTCAACTACTCTCTTTAGAGTCATTTCTTTATTTTTTATTTTAAAGAAAAGATAAACAATAAGAACATTAGCATAGTATTTCAAAACAAGATTGTAATAGTGATTAGTTAATTGCATATTGTTATCTTCAAAATACTTGCTAATATTACAGGGTATAAGCATGAAAATTTTCTTGTTTCTCCTTAAAACTTCAGTTAAATTATTTTCCCAAGAAAGGCACCCCATTGTACAGCTTTAGAGTAATATTTTCTTATGTGTAGCACTTATTTGCATAGAAATCCAACTATTAATTGCAAAATGAATGCCTATAAATTTTCACTGGAATGCAAGTTTCATAAAGAAGCAATGAAAAAATTTACTCTATCATATGTACTAAATCCAGGTGCTGATTTGCAGTATGGGTGTGCTGAGGTGCGTATTTTGAAAGAATATATAAATAAATGGATAACATGTTGCACATGCCGGGCGTTGTGGCTCACGCTTGTAATCCCAGCACTCGGGAGGCTGAGGCAGGAGGATTGGTGTGAGTTCGAGACTAGCCTGGGATACAAAAGTGAGCTCGAGGCCAGCCTCAACTGCATAGTGAGACCCTGTCTCAAAAAGACAAAAAAAAAAAAAAATGTTGCATAAAGCCATAAATTTTGCCTGTTTTCATACTTAAAATATTTGTCTTTTCAAGACTATAATGCTTATTGCAACACTGCATTAGATTATAATTGTACTGTAATCCTGGCTGAGCTATCTGTAATTCGTTTAATTTATTGACACAAATGTGCTACATAGAAATGCAGATTGTTCAACTCCTGGCAGCATGTTCAATAATATCCTAAGTAAAGAAAGCAAACATATCTCTACACAGGTAAATATAATCCCTCATGTTGAATATGACTATGCAAACTGAAGATGCTATTGCATCTGCACTTTAAATTTAACTCGTATAAAACTAAAAGTTCTTGGTCTGGCCAGATAGCTCAGTGGACCATAGCATCTCTTTAGGCAGGCACAGGGACCGGGTTTCGATCTCCCAGGGCATGCTGAGATGACTGCATCTGGTAGCAGGCACCTATAATCCCAGCACTTGGGAGGCTGAAAACAGGAGGATCGCTATGAGTCCAGTCTGTGTAGTGAGACCATGTAGACCCTGTAATAAATATATAAAAACCCTAAAAGTTCTTTAAAAATCTATATTTACATGTTTAATGTGTATATATTTATCTCCCTATTGCACAAAGAATTGTGGCTGTATAATCATGAATAATTTTTACCAGTAGTTTGAAGCATGATTCATTGATTTATTCAAGGTACAAATATCTGTATTTAGGAACCACTGGAAGAGCCAAAGAGGTCATTTAATTTATTTAACCTGAACACATTTGCATTATAGCTATTTTATTAACAACTATTCATTTAAATTATGAAGGTAACATTTTAATAAAAAAAGTCTAATATATTATCCCTTCCCTCAAGGGTCATTATAATCAAATTTCCCAATTAATTTAGACTGCATTTTAACTGAGCCATTCAGACCACTCTGACTAGGAATGTCAAAACTTTCTGGGTCAAACCAGAATACAGTTCATGATTCCAAGCTTTTTATTAGAAATCATGCTGTGATGAGTTGAGAGTCTGTCTTAGCTGTATGAAAATGTGCAAGGATTCTCACAGGGAATCTTAAAAAGAGATAACTAGCACTGTGAGTGGAAAAGAAAGATTTTATATTTGTCTACTCATACACAGTTGTCTAAAAAGGTCATTACATTTCATCAGTACAATGCATAATATGATTGTCCTCTCTCCGTCTGTCTCTCTGTCTCTCCACGCACACACACACACACACACGCACACACACACACACAGTCACACACACTTGTGTATTTATTAGATGAAGTGGAAAGTCTTACAAATTAGAAGTGATTAATGCAAAAAAAAAAAGTTGCGTGCATTCGAAATGCAGAAAATTGCATAATTTTGTTCACACAGAACTTATTTGTAAGGTAATCCAAAATACTGGAACGTTGTTGTAATGTATTGAAGTAATGACCACTTAATAAAAAAATAGCCCTTTCTGATATTTTGATAAAACAAAAAACTTTTTATCACTGAAACTCAGAAGGATATTTCTATTTCTAGATGAACAATTTTTAATTTTATTATGTTATATTATTATAAAATAAAACAATGCTTCCTGAGATTGGTTGAAACTTTGAAATACTTCTGATTCATTAGACACCTATTAACATATGCAAAAAATGTGTTCCAGTAGAAAAACAATGGAGAGAACGGAAAATGTATTATTTGAAGTTATTACAGTTTCCAACTGGAAAAAGCACAGAATTTTCAGATGCAGGCACCACAGACAGCAAGTCCAAATATGTGAGAAATATACAATCTTTACCTGGACTTAAACAGTGAAATTGTAGAACATTATAAACAAATAGAATAAAGTAAAATTGCTTAGCAAGGAAATAACACAACTTACATAACAATAAAAATAACACTTCTAGGAAACAGTGAATGCAAAAATATCTTTATAGTGCTAAGCCAGAAAGACATATTGATACTTGCCTCCTTTTTTACCCTCCCCTTCTCTGTACCACCTACATAACTGTTTGGAGTAACTGCTAAGAAATGTGCTTTAGAAAGAAAGAAATTATTCCATAAGAAGTGTCTGAGTTATATTTGAAAGAAATAATAAGCAAAGAAATTGTTGTTCACAAAATGACTTTGTCTGCTCCACTCATCTGCTATAAAGCCCTGGAGGACAGCAGCAATGCTTGTTCAGCCACGTATGCGGGCCAGCAGACAGCTCAGCAGACTAAAGCACCTGAGTAGGCAGGCACAGGGACTGGGGTTAAACCCCTGGTGTGTTGTGCCAGCCCTGTTCCCTGCGAGGACTAAGATGCCTGGGCGTTGTAGTGTGTGCCTGTAATCCCAGGGCTTGGGAGCCCAAAAACAGGAGAATTACTAGGAGTCTGATCTGTATAGTGAGGCCCTGTAGACCCTGTAGTCCCTGTACTGAACACATAAAAAAAGGAAAAAAAAAACCATATATGTATGTTAAAATGGATTTGGCAGCCCGGCAACCCAATTGTCATCGATTCTATGGTGTGTGCCTCCCATACTGTATTCCTAGTAAACCCCACTTATGCCATCCTTACTTGTCCTAGTTTCCTGTTCCTCACACACCCTTCCCTCCATAATTGTCCACATGCATTCTTTTTGTGGCCAACCCCTTCAAATAGAACAATCCTTACTCTAATTTTATGCATGTACACACACCAACACACACACATACATGAACTTCTACTTATCTTCTCTCCCGCTCCACTAGGTGCATCTGTGCTAGGTGAGCACCCTAGCTTGTTCACCAAATCTAATAACATTTTAAACATCATCTCCTCCTTTTCCTTTCTCTCTCTTTCATTTATTTGATACTCTCCTGTCATATAAACAAAACATTTCTTATTACTTTTTCTCAGTGGGGGCCTTTTCTCCATCTTTTGTATCCTGCCTTCAAGGTTAAATAAAGTCTCTTTATGGCAAGGGTTTTATAGAAGCACCTTTTACTTGAGAAATTCTGGATTAGAATATCCTCAAACACTCTTCCAAATCTTGGGTCTCTGATTCTTTAAAACTGGGTTCAAGCTAGGGAGGCTAGGGAATGCTAGGGAATGCTTGGCATCCACTTCACTGAGTGACACGCATTCAGGAGTTCATGTGTATGCAGAGTGCCTGGCTCCTTATGGGCACTCAGTGGGTACTAGGTAGGATTATTACCTCCACTGCCAAATTTACAAATGGGTATAAACTAGCTCCATCTTATGTTTATCACCACTTGGCTACTATTTTACTATTTTTACCCACTGTTCTGTTAGCCAATAATTTCAGTAAACTGTTTCAATCTTCCAATGTTTCAAATTATATAATGCAGAATCCTTTTAAAATAAAGCACAGTACCAAAGTAAAATGTCCCATCAATAATTATTTATGCTAATGTTCATGTCTAATATTGGTAGGGCAGCTATCGATTCCCATTTATTTTCTATCTTACTTGTGCCATATTTATATTGTGTCAGCTGCATATAATCCCATATATTCTATACCTCCAAGTGTGTTGGGCTATTAGTGGCCATGTTCTGAGTGCCTCTGATTGACCAAATGGATCAGAGGCAGAGCCACTCAATAACAATGAAACCTTCAAGATACTTTTTCCTGTTTCTTGATTAATACTTCATACAAGACAGAATCAAACTCATTCTGAAGTCAAGATAAATTACACTGATGTTTTGTCCTGATTTACTATCCCATTATTCTGTCAATAGAAAGATATCCACCACTCTCATGACAGAACAGTTCCTCATAAAATCTAGCATGTTTCCCCATACATCATTCCCTTATAAGGTTCAAAAATACCATTTTTAACTCTTTCATTCCAGATTTTATCAGAGCTTTAATTCCAAGGAGGACATTTCCCTTTTGTTTTTCCATTTAGAGGGAGGTGAGTGGGGATGGAGGATACTGACATTGAATGCAGACCTTCCCATTGTGCTGCATCCCCACCAAGTTGCTAAACTGTCAAGTTTGCAATCAAATGTGCAATCCCCCTGCCTCAACTTCCCCAGTGGTGAGATTATAGGCGAACACACTACACCAGGTGCATCATCATCCCGTTGTCTCTAGGAACTGGCATCTTGCTAACACCAAGAGTTTTCAAAAAAGTGACATGCCAAAATTCCATCACACTTTCTATCTGTTCGTCTTTCACATTTTGCACCTCAGTTTAAAATACCTTCATAGCATAGCTCTTTGGCTTAAGCGCTGGCCAGGCCAGCTCAAGGTCTTGAGTTCAATCCTGGGTGAAAAAAGAGAAAATCTTAAAATACCTTCATAGTTTCTCCCCTTATGAACATTTTCTTATGTCCTTACATAGTTATAGTTTTCAGATTACAATTGTCTTGTTTTTTTTTTTGTAAAGCTATAACAAAAGTATTAAATTTTCTCTGTGAAGGACACATGGTCAGACTTGCCTGTACATGAATGAAAACAGTTCCTTTATTTCCCTTCACGGATAACAGGATACAGGATACCTCTTCATATCTCTTTCTTTTGAGAAACTTCAATTTTTACCTAGAAAATTGTGTTTTTTATACCTTGACTTACTTTACCCTTTCTATAATGATTACACTTCATACCCGGGTTATTAGACAGGAAGTACTCTTCAATATTGTTTAATTTTGGCAAATATTATTTTACTATATTCATTTTCTTATCAAGAAAAAATGAAAGCAATGCTTTTAATAAGAAACACCAGAAACTGAGATATCAACTGAATCTATACAATGTTACTTCCCATGCCAGCATTCATTTTGTCTGCTTTTACTTACATGTGACTTTCATTTGATGTTTACAATCATTTCTGCCACTTTTCCATAGATTCACAATGAATCAGGTAAACTATTCAAGAAGAGTTAAAAGTAGCTAAGAATGAGGCAAGAGAAAAATGAGATTGAAAGAATAGCAGAGCCTAAATGGCCTTTGCCCAAAATGCTTACTATGATAGTTTCAGTTTGAACGGGAGCTTCCAGCATCAGCATAGAGGAGATCAATAAATTACAGAACACAAAAGCATGAATTGATTTTCAGGACAATACTAATATTGTTAAGATAGCATGAAGAGGAATTTCCATTGTTCATTGTAAACCCCAGGGCTTGGTCTCTAGTAGCCATTCAAATAAAATTTGAAATGAGTGAATAAATTATTGTTATATTTATATAACCCTTATAAGAGCAGCAGCAATGAGCTTTAAAAAAAATTAAAGAAATTTTCATCTGTTTGTTTTTTGAGATGGAGTCTTGTTAACGTAGCCTAGATGGCCCCAACCTTCCAGAAGTCCTCCTCCCTCAGCTTTCTAAGAGCTAGAACTGCAGACACCTGGTACCACACCTAGCAACAAGTTACTTCAATACGGCCTCAGAAACACTATCCCAAATGGTGTAGAAAAGCAAGTCTTTCATGAAATCAAAGTCTGTTTTTGTAGTGACTCTTTGCAGGGTAGTTGTGAGAAAGCCTGAGGAGGCAAAGCACATCTAGGTTCATCTTTGTGATGACTGAGGTTGTGCAATCCAGGATAAAGGGTAATAACTTGACCAAATATTTGTTTATGTAGAACAATAATGTCCTACTGAATGATGGGTACTATTATTACCTCAATTTGGAATTAAGGCCATAATAAAAATATTCTGCAAGTAAGGACCCAACAAATATGACAGCCAACAGATTGTTAAATAATAGTGGTTCTTTATACAAAGATAGTCGACATCATCACCTTCATCCCCGTCACCATTATCAAATTTGAAGCCCTATTTTGTATCAGATGTTACACTAAGATCTATTTAGTTACCTAAGCTAATCTTTACAAAAATGCAGGTAAACTATATATCATTATGCCTCGTTTTCAGAAAAAAAATGGTAAGTAAATGTTAACATGTTAAAATGTTTGCATATGACAGAGTTTGGGTTAGAACTTAGAACTTTCCGAATCAAGAATTGGGACCTTTCACCAATTGTTGGGAATAAATCTCAAGTGTGACTCTTCTGAAGAAGATACTATCCGTTTTCTTCCTTTTCACACCTTAATGAAAAACACCTACAGCTTCCATTATGTTAATATTTGGGACTAATATAAGCTAGATCTATTCCTCTAACAGTTTGAAAAAGTCAGCAAAATGTTAAAAAGTAGACTTTTTAACACAACTGAAAAATGGCCCGAATGACCAAATGAGGTGGATATAGCAGCAATTTTGTTCTCATGTAGACATCTTATGAGAATGATGTCTGTAGAAAGCCATGCACTGGCAGATTTTGGAATAATGTGAGTGCTCTATAGGGTACTTCCAGAGAAATGTTGCATAATATCAACAAACATAGGAGTAGCTGGCATTATTTCTGGATATAACCAAGTCATTCAGGTACCGGAGCTATGAATCTGGCTCTTGACAAGAACAATGCATTCACCTGAAAATATCATTTAAACAGGGAAAAATTTTGAGCTTATAGCACTTTGATATCCTATGTTTTACATTTAGCTTATGGACTCATTGAGAATCAGAACTGAAAATGCTTGTTCTAGAAACAGTCACAACTTTTTTAATTACATAAGCTAAACTGTAGACTCAGTAATAGTATTTTGTGGAACTCACGTACTTTGTGATAGCAGCTTTTAATCCCGCATCAGTTCTTCTACAACCATTAAAATCTCTGGTATCCTATTTGTCTGGTTAAGGTTTTAATCTTGGTGACTTCCCATCCTTTATCCACAGAGAAAGATTTCACTTTTGAGATTGTTTGAGCTATAAATGTATTGAGCCACATGCTAATACAAAGAAGAATGTTCCCATGACTTGTTTTTGAGTTTAGAATTCATTCATTCATTCATTCATTCATTCATTCCTCATACAGTAATATTTATTGAATGTCTAAAGATTTAGGTATGGAGAATTTCCATAAATAAAAATAAAACGTTAACACAGAACTTTTTTCTTGTATCTTTTTGTGTCAATCTCTTTAGTTTTGACACCGAGTGGGGATGCATTCAGAATTTGTGAATTAAAAAATTAGTTTTAGATTATTTATTTACACTCTCCTCCTACTATAAAAATATAACAGAAAAGAAACTTAGACTAGTAATATGGTTTTCCAAGGAAAGAAGATGGTGTTGATAACATATTACCAAATTCCCAAACAACAAAGAAAAAAAGAAAAATGATCTTAGCTCAGATTTAAATTATACATCGATCTTCACCTAATGTACTTATTGATGCACTCTATTCATGAATTTCTCTAGAATTATACTTAAGCCCTAGAAATAATAGATGCCAGTGTATAGGGTTATTGAGTGACTATGTTTCAGAAATAGAAATGAATTTTTTTGTAATATCTGAATTTTTAAATCTTTTTTTACTCATCTAAAAGTAAAAGAAATGATGATTTTATTGTTTAATTCTGTTTAAATTTTTCTAATTATATTTAGAATGTTTCAAGATATTTTCATTTTTCAAATATACCTAAATTCTGTTAGTAGTATAGATATTGAACATATTATTAGATTTCTCCCCTATTGATTGACAATATAGTTGGCATGTCTACTTGAAGATTTTTCTATTTAAAGATTTCCCAAGAAAGTGTTTATGTTTTACAGATCATAAGAATAATTTACAAATTTTTATTTGTATTAAATTCAATTTTAATATTTTTCAGAAAATAAAAAAACCAGTATTTTTTATCTAGAAGTGAATTTGAAATGAAATATACTTATAACCTATGTCATTAGTAAAAAGGTAATGCCAAGGAAGACTCCACATGATTTGTTAGTGTTGGCTATAGTCCTTCATCTGAAATTGAAACTAGTTTTTAAATGGCATACTATTAGTTATTTCACAGCCTGTAAATTTCTCTGTTAGAAAAAAAAAAAAGCAAATTATTCTCATAATGTTCCAGGCAGCAGAACTTCATTGTCATATAACACACAAATCTTCTACTTTTTCTCAAATATCTTGCTTGGGAAAGACAGGAGAGTAAAACCAGTTTGTTTGGCGTTTGTTTGAGATGTATTGACCAGATCACATACATCCACATATGCAGAGTCTGAACACATGAATAATATCACATATGTAATAGACTCACCTCATTACCATGTGTCTCTCTAGCATTACATTATATATATATATATATATATATATATATATATATATATATATGCAAGGATAATATCTTCTTTAGCTATCCTTTATATTGATTTGAAGGAAACAGAGCCTTGACTTGGTTAACAATAAACATACAAGGTTAGTTTTATTGTAGCATTAATAATGTGATATGATTCCCCTTTTCCCTCAGTGTCTTCTTTAAAATTACTGAGTCATATATTTTAGTCACCATCAAAGACACTATTTTCATAGTGTGAGGCTTGGAGCCAGGACCATATATATCTGCCGTGGCCAGGACAGTGCCATACAGTCAGGACAATACTGTACAGTATGAGTCAGGACTCCCGCAGGCTGTTCACCTCAGTGCCATTGCATTGCTCTTGTACTACTGAAACACTCCTTATAAGTTCATGAATAGCAGCCTCTTTGACCTTCCAAATGTAAGGTTCTCTATTGCCTATGATCCTCTAGCATATAGCAAACTAGTTGCATAACATCTTTGTGTATTCACACAAAATTCTCTGATCTCTAGCTCCAGCAATAAGACTGGTGTCAATTTGAATTAGGTAGATCTTTTGCATGTCCACCCATTGAGCAGTGAATCATATTTTCATGATCTGTAAGGACTTTTAACAGTCATATCAGGTGCATATGTCTATGTTGGGTAGATTCTTTAGGCTAATTATGATCTCAAATACCTAAAATTATCACCTTAGATGAGAAAAGTTTAAGTTAGGCTCATAGTTTTAGAGATCTGTCCATGTTCCTGTGGCCTCATTGCTTTTAAGACTATGAATGAATTGCACAGGAGGCCAGGAACACTAAGTGGAGGAAAATAGCACACTTCAACACCAGGAAGAAAAGAAAAAGCAAAAGGGGCCAGGTCCCTGTGTACGCTTCTAAGGATACCCCCAAAGAATTAAAGTCCTTCTGAGTCCCACCTACTCCTTGCGAAAGTATATCTCTGGAGACCAAGCTTTCTCTCACATAGACCCTTGGGGGACAGTTAGGATGCAGAATGGAGCAACATAAAACTGTTGTCTAGTGTTTGGACACAAACATAGCATCTTGGGGCTAGGGAGATAGTTCTGTAGTCTAAGTGTCAGCTTGGGAAGGATCTGAATTTGATCCCCAGTACAGCATGCTGTGCTGGCCCAGGAACCCACCATGTCAGCCACTGAAACTAGCCTGCAATCCCAGCGCATGGGAAGCTCAGACAGGAGAATATGAGCCCTGGCTACATAACAAGACCCTGTACTAAATAAATAAATAAATAAATAAATAAATAAATAAATAAATATTGTTTTTAAAAAGCATAGCATCTCATGTTTTTCTTCTTTGATAATATGCATTATGTGCATGTGTTTTCTCTATATTATAATGTAGTATATCATTGCTTATGATAGCACTAGTTTTATTCCAGTATCCTGTTCTGTTAATATTTCTTTCTCTTTATTCTGCAATGAAAGGGTCTTTATCTTCTTTTAAATCCAGCTTTGTTCACTGTATGTAGTTTAAAACATCTGTGCTTTTTTTTTTCCTCTAGCATACTCATGGCTAATTATGTTTATATTGAAATTTATATTAATTTATCATAAATCTTATTGCATTTATTTCATATCTACATTTAATGTGGGATACTGTAACATTCACTCATAATTATCTTTGGATGTAAATTGCATTATTATTTTGAGTTAGTAAATGGGTCATTAATATTGATTTTTACAAACAGATGTAGGACATCAAGTCTAATAGGGTTAAGAACTATTAGTATAACCTAATTTATTCAAAGATAAATATTTTTCAAATTACTACATTGAAGAAAAGATTATCTTGTATGCATAAAAAAAATTTCATTTTCTTTCTTTTGAAGTCCTCATTAGTAAAAGCTAACATTTGTTATCCGTCATTTACTATGTACCAAGCACCATTATAAACATTTTATACATAATCTTTGTGCTTTTCCAGTAGTTATATGAGATAAGTGTTCTGGTTGTTGTTGTAATTTAGTAGATAGGATCGGAGCTTAACTAAATCTAGAGGCCAGTTTAGCATCAGTAGACAGATACTTGAAGAACAACAGAAAACTACTGGAAGGAGTAGAATTTCAGAGAGGTGAACTGAAGACCTTTAGACTTCCCAGAAGACATTTTCTCATTTTAAACTAGGCTAGAGATTCAGAATCTAGAAACTGGGATGATAAAGAGTGATAGGAAAGAAGCAAAACTCTTGGCTGTCCCACTTGACTGGAGTAACAGCATATTATCAAGGTTACTCAAACCGATTGCTAGGCTTCTCCTCAAGATGTTTGATAAATTCCAAAAATACATGCAGCAGAAATCTTGAGGGCTAAGCCAAAATATCAAGAAGGCAGAATGTAATTTCCTGAAACCATTGGAAACAAGTTCTTCCAGGGGTACCCAAGGGGCTGATGAATCAGCCCCACAGGAAGTGATAAACAACTATTGACAGCTTTCAGTGGTTTCCACCAGGGCACACTTGCCAACCAAGACACACACACAGGCTGACAACCCAACTTGATTTGGTAAAGAGCCATTGCTCAGATACAGGAACACACTGAAATAGGAACCATATATTAAGAAATTAAAACTAAATCTCCAGACCAGAAATGCAACACAAGGGTTGCATGCTCTGAATTTGAACTGTAAAATATCTAGGCAACAATACTCTCCACATTTGTGGGCCCATTGTATGAATTTTGTTGTTTTGTTTTGTATTGTTTTGCTTTGTTTCTGCTGTCCCAATCTTTTCATTTTTCCTCATATGTAGTACACAGACAAAAAAAATAGATTGGTTAATTCTGTATTAAAAACATGTTAGCTTAGAAAAAAATTAAGGACTCATTTTCAAAGACCAACAGAAATGCCCATCATGTAAGGAATGGATACAAAAGATATGGTATGTTTACACAATAGAGGACAACTCCGTTATAAAAAGATAAAAACCAGGCTTTTGTATGTAAATAGATGCAACTAGAGACTATATTTGTAAATGAAATAAATCAGCTGCACATGTGCAAATGTCACATTTTCTTGCTAGTGTGAGAATCTGAAAGAGTAAATACGATCTAAAAGGTATGAGACATTCTGTGAAAGAGAAAGAATTTTTTTCAATGGGAAGGTAACCTAAAATGATGAAAAAAATGAAATAATGTTAAAGATATATTTAGGTATGTACATAGTATAGCTCATGGAATCTTTGCTGGTATTGGATGATTTTCTACAAAAGACCTACTGAGGCTAGCTGGGAATGGTGGTGCATGCCTGTAATCCCAGCACTCGGGAGGCTGAGGCAGGAGGATCAGTGCGAGTTTGAGACCAGTCTGGGCTAAAAAAGTGAGCTCAAGGACAGCCTCAACTACATAGTGAGACCCTGTCTCAAAAAGACAAAAAAAAAAAAAAAAAAAAAAAAAAAAAAAAAAGACCTACTGAGGCCACTGCTTTCTGTAAGTACTCACTGAGGCTACTGCTTTCTGTAAGTACTCAATGTACAGCAGCTATTTTATTTATATTTTTTTTGTCTTTTTTTTTGAGACAGGGTCTCGCTGTACAGTTCAGGCTGGCCTTGAGCTCAGTTTTGTAGCCCAGGCTGGTCTCGAACTCTCACAGATCCTCCTGCCTCAGCCTCCCAAGTGCTGGGATTACAGGCATGCGCCACCACGCCCGGCCAGCAGCTATTTTATTATGCAACAAAAGATAGAACATTTTTCTTAAAAATGACATGTTAAAGGAAGAAATATCAGTAGAGCAGTCTGCTTATTTTTCTTCCTAAAACATGTTGAAAAATATCTCCAATTTTTACATATGATGACAATTCTTATATAAAGAGTGGTGCGTAGAACTATGATGTTTATACCATGATAATCATACTTTCCTTGAAAGTATGTGAATATTTTTACACTAGTTAATCAAGCTGCAGTTAACAGCTCAATGAATTGGAAAAAACAGCTAAAGCATCAGGTAGGAGTACAACTGTGAAAGCATAATTTCTCAAATAAAGAATTTAGAAATCTCATTTTTATTTTTCATGTAATTGTTTCTCATTTTACCATTTTATTTCTTTTGAAGAAACTTAGAATTGCAAAATAAGAGATTAAATGAATATTTTTGAGAGAATGCCAATGTATGAGAATAAAAATAAGTCCATGCTTATGGTATTTCAATACTGCTTTCATACTTTTATTGTATTTGTTGTGTTGGGTAGAGAGCTAAAGGTATAGATGATTTTATTTATGTCAGATTTGGTGCTGTGGAACATAGAAAAAGAAAATTTGAATTGGGCATAATGTCAGGATTCAAAGAGATCTTAATAAAACAAGGAAGATAGACACGTACATGACATGATTATAAAAGTGTGTGTGTGTGTGTGTGTGTGTGTGTGTGTGTGTGTGTGTGATGAGAATGGAGGAGGAAGACAGTTGGTCCTAGGCATTCCAAAGAAGAGGCACCACTGTCATTGCTGTGATATCCACGTAAGCAACAACCTTCAAAGGTCGACATACAAACTTTGCTTCCAGACTGCTTAGGACCTTTGCGAGGTGAAGCCTATTAGGATGTGTCTCGGTCTTTGAGGATCACTGGTAAGCGCCCTGAAGATAGACAGAGACCCACGCCTCTTCGTATTCCTGTTTCTTGGCTGAAGATGTGAACACTCACTGCAACATGGTTCCTGCCATCTATATCTGTCATCCTCACCAGAAGTCCAAGGGAATGGGGTTGCCCAGTCTTTGATTGAAGCCTCCAGAACTGTAAACCTCTCTTCATTTCATCACATTAACACACAGCTGATAAATGCAGTCAAAATGGAGACATCAGCAATGGTAAGTCGGTGGACAGTGTCACAGTTACTTTTCCATCTTATTGGGACAAAACATCTAACACCAAAAATGAAGAACAGAAAGGTTTATTTAGCTCATTTTTTTGGAGGTTTTCTTTCATAATCTGTGTACATGGCAGGGTGACACATAGCAGAGGACAGCAGTTCATGGTGGTGTAAAACAGCAAAATGGCAAGAGCAAAAGGGAAGAGAAGCTGCAGAGAGCAAGCCGCCTCTTTCCCTCCCTTATGTTAGATGCAGGTTATCTACCACGGGACGGGAATAGCATGCAAACCCATAATCATAGCACTGAATGATAAATTAACCACAAACTTTTGAAGTCCATTCCATGATTCTGTGAGGCTTTAGCGGGGGCCATCTAGACACAAACAATAACAGAGAGGAACACAGGTCTTTATTTTGACCTCTTTCTATAAAGATTTTTAGAAACTTTTACCTGAGTATACATTCAACAATACTGCTATGAAAAATAGACCTTAAGATTTATTTCAGAAACTGCTGCTCTATGAGTGAGGTAAAGTATGTGTGGAGCTACTAGATCCTTGTTGGTTCTCAAAAACAGAAAAGAATATCTCAGAGTAGTAATAATGTTTTTTCATTTGGTTGGAGTATCACTTTATTATGTTTCCTTTAATAAATACACCTGGTATCCATTCTGGGTTCTAATATATAGCATAGTCCTTGTTTTGGTGTGTATTAAAGATTATGAACAGTTCCTGATCCCAATCTGTTTATTTTCTAATTAAAGAAAGCATGTGAATACTATGAATAGGATATATATATATATATATATATATATATGTATATATATATATATATATATATATATGTATATATATATAAAGTTCATACTTTATCTGGGATGTCTAGCTAAATTTAACTATTAAGTATATGAAAGGAAATACTCCCTCTTGCTGTGAGCACTTTTGTGTCATTATTAGGGACACTTTCTGAATCAGTTCTGGAAATTCCCCTTTGTTAGTGTCCTCAGGAAGTGTGACCAAAACTCTCATGACTACTGCTATCAAGCATCATCCAAAAGAAAGGTAAGCTTGTAAAAGCCAGAGCAGCATATCCTCAGCCACCTTATTCATTGCTCTGGCACTCACTGTGCAATTCATTCCTCTGCCCCAAGGTCAAAATGACCAGAGGAAGTGTTTTGAATTGATTAAAGATATTGAGGCAGCCCCACCTGCATACCAAAAAATAGTACTGAAAGAAAGCTATAAGAAGTGCATCAGAGTGGTAAGAATGAAGAGATAAGTGTGTTTGAAGCCAGAAAAAAAAAAGAAGCCAGGGGAAATATTTTGAAGGAGTTGAATGCCAATGTGTCTTTTATTGTAATAAGTTCTAAAGTAAACATTTACCATATTTTCAATCATAGTTCATATGATAATGATGAATATACAACATGAAAAATTTAGAAAAATTCATAAAATCTCAACATAAGCTATATACTTTAGTTATTAATGTGTTTGATCTATTAATTATAAGAAACATTTTATACTGCAGTGTGAAATGGCAAAAACAGGAAATAGGCTGGGAGGTGAGAAGGACAAAAATAATTCTCAGACTTTCTGCTGAAGTTTACTGCAAAGTTAAAACTGTTCTAAAAATACACTCTATTAAAGAATTACAAAGAATTACAAATTGTAGAAAGAGTTTTTTCATTTTTTAATTAGGAATGAATTAGTAATATTTAAAAAGTACATAGCATCAAATCATTCAATGATTAAAATCTCAAATACACTAAGGATAATATAAACAAAAGTAATCAATAACTAATATATAAAACAGATATAAATGATCAAATTGAAAAATTAACTTAAAAATTAACAAAAAATACAGCTATATAAAAGTGAAAATTTTATGAGTCTAAAGGACCCAATGTAGTTAATAATGTAACAAAGTGGACATTTTCACATATGGAAAGGGAATGTAAATATTTGAAAATTTAATAATCAGCTTTTTAAGGTATTTCAAGAGCATTCTAGAACTAGTGACACAGCCTGCCAGGGTCAGCACTGGTATCCAGAGATGTATCTGACACAGGCTCTGCCACTGGAGCTCACAACCAACAGCTTGACTCAACTGACAAAATCAGATTTAAAAGGTCTTTATGTTACAAACAGCTAAGTTGGTTCGTGATATTATAGGCAGACAAGACTGGTTCCTGGACTGGTCAATGCGAAAGACAGCTGTGGCTAGAGGAAAAGTCACTGATGGTCAGGCTTCAAGCTAAAAGGTACTACTCACTCATGTACTTCCCCTAGTGATGAAGAGCAGTGATGGATATTCTAAGTAGGCATCAGTCACCCTGGGAAGGTCTTTTCGTGAAAGTCCTTGTCTGCTCATGTGCACTTACTGTGTGACTTGCTTCCTAATTAAATCCACGTTTAATTAATATTACCCAAGGGAATATACGTGTAACCTTATATGGTTTGTCATAATATTGCTCAATCTCATAACTACCTGATGATCCCCAATAAAACAATATTACCAAGGGGCAGGGGAGATAGCTCAGTAAAATAAGTGCTTGCCTACCAAGCACAAGGGCCTGAGGTCAACCCCCAATTCCACAAAAATATAAATAAACAAACAAACAAATAAATAAATACCTAACCAAGTATGCTTATTTTTTCACTCAAATACCTTTATTAGAATCGCAATAGCAGCAAAGCGTCAACTTGATAAAATATATAAAACGTAGGGATTTAATAAAATATACTTCAAAAAATTAGGCCCAGATACAAGGACCAGCATGCATATAGGCAGGAATTATTCCCTGGGGCCTAGACTGGAACTTCCCCACCCACATGGCTGGACTGGCATGTGTGCAGGAACTTTCGCCTGTGTACCAAACTAGAACTTCCCCATCCGGATTCCAGAATCAGCACCTCCTGTAGAAACGTGGCGAAGTTCCCTGCAGAGAGGTGGGGTTTCAGAACCTCCAAGCTAATCCAGGAGCTGAACATATTGCCAGAGGAAAACAGTGGATTCACTTCCATAGACTGCAGCAAGAAGAAGCTGAGCATAGCAGCCAGACCCAGCCAGGTATATCTGGACAAGTTAAAACTTGGTGGATCTGGACCCAAATTTCAGTAGGTACTAATAGCACAACTGCATGAAAGTTCCACACGAAAAGTAAGAAGACAGCGCTGTACAAAAATGACAAAGAAAAGAGCAAGATGCAATCTCTGGCCCTGAGTGGACCCAGAAAAAATGCAAGAGACACTATCATAGAAGAAAATGAGAACCACACAGCTGAAATATCTGAATTAATAGCATCTGAAGTAAAAAGACAAATGATGAAAGACATGGAGAAATTCATAAGAAATAATCTTTGCAGTAAAAAAGGAAGTCTCTGAATTAATAGTGTCTGAAGTAAAAAAAAAAAAAAGGAAAAAATAACACAGAAAAGTAGAGAGGAAATCAGATCAGAAATAATCTCTGAAGCAAAAAAAAATGGATAACTATAATGAAAGAATTAATAAATGCCTCTAAAGAAGACATTGATAAAAATTTTGAGAATAAAAAATGGTGGAATCCTTGAATGAGCAATATAGGAAAGAAATAGGTTGCATGAAGCAGTTTCAAAGAGCTATACAGGAAGATAAAATCTTAAGCTGGGAACACCCTATGAAGGAAAGTGAACATAGAATTTCAGATCGTGAAGACAGAGTCTCAACTACTGAAAAGGTAAGAAAGAAACTCTTAAATGCAACTACAATGCAGCAGAAAATGATTTAGCATCTGCAAGATGATGTAAAGATGTACAACATGAAACTAATAAGAATCAAGAAGAAAAGAATCAATATAAATGTTATAAAAAGAATATGTACAAATACCCAAAACCTTCCCAAATACATCTATATATCTATATATCTATATATCTATATAGATAGATATATATGTATATATATATATATATATATATATATATATATATATA
The DNA here is from genome assembly GCA_004027025.1 of Myocastor coypus. Taxonomy (NCBI): domain Eukaryota; kingdom Metazoa; phylum Chordata; class Mammalia; order Rodentia; family Myocastoridae; genus Myocastor; species Myocastor coypus. The sequence goes on along the minus strand of PVJA010004167.1, from coordinate 1,823 downwards.
TATATTCAGGAATTCAGTAACTGAAGCATACAGAACTCCAAATGACATCAACCCAATTAAAAACACACCCAGAAATATATTAGCCAAGATCTCAGAAATTCAGCAGAAGGACAGCATACTAAATCTGCTAGAGAAAAGAAACAGATAACATTTAAAGGAAAACACATCCGAATAACAGCAGATTTCACAAAGCATGAAGTCAAAAAGATCATGAAGCAGAGTGCTTCAAGTCCTCCATGAAAACAAATTCCAGCCCAGACTGCTATACCCCACAAAACACTCTGAAGTATGAGGGAGAAGTGAAATACTACCATGACAAAGAACAACTAAAGAATTTGTTGATGTCAAAGCCAACCTCACGCAGACTACTAAAAGATACTTTTAAAGAGGGACCAAAATGATCCAACTCTATGAATAAAAACAGAAAGGACTCACCAAATAAGGCCACCAATTAAACACAGGAGAAAAAAAGAGTAAACAATAGTAAGTAAACAACATGTCAATCATAACTCAATACATTTAAATTATAACTACCAATGTAAATGGACTTAATTCTCCAGTTAAAAGAAATAGACTGGCCCAATGGATTAGGAATCAAAATCCAACAACATGTTGTATATAAGAAATACACTTTTGACACATACAGAAAGTCATAGGCTAAAGGCAGTGGATGGAAAACAACACTACATGCACCTCAGAAAGAAGCAGGGGCAGTAATCCTGTTTGAAAATAGTATTGACTTCAAACTAGGAATGATTAAATGAAATAAAGAAGGCACTACATACTGTTTAGGGGAAAAATTTAAGGCAAAGAAATAATACTCATAAATATGTATGCACCCAACACGGGAGCACCCAGCTATATTAGACAAATTTTAATGCAAATGGAAAATCTAATATACAATACCACAATGTTAACAGGAGATGTTAACATCACTTTATCCCAAAAAGATAGGTCAAGCAGAAAAACGTGTTAAAAAAAAAAATATGAGAACTGAACCAGAAATCAGAACTAATGGACTTAGTGGACATATACACAGTATTCCAACCAACCACTTCTGAACGCACATGTCTTTCAAATGTACATGGGACATTTTCTAAAATAGACCATATTGGGATGGCTCAGTGGTCTAAAGCACCTGATTGAGAAAGCTTGGGCGGCTGCAGTGACCATGGTTTGATCCCCGGCACCACATGCTGCGCCAGCCCTGCCCTTGGGGCGGGCTGAGCTGGCCATAAAAATGAGTGAATAAACAAAGGTTCTGAAACAAGAATAAAAATAATAAATAAAAAAATTCTTTTAAAAAATAGACCATATACTAGTCCATAGGTATATGGTCTAGTATATGCAAGAAAACAAAGGTTATCCCATGCATATTATCTGACCGCAGTGGAATGAAATTGGAAATAAATGACAAAAGAAACCATAAAAAAATCCCAGAAATCCAAGGAAATTAAGCAAAACTCTCTTCAGCAAACACTGGGTAACAGATAAAATTGAACAGTACCTACAATTTAATAAAAATTCAAACTCACCCTACCAGAATTTATGGGATGCAATGAAAGCAGTTCTTAGAGGAAAATTTATAGCTCTGAACTCACACATTAAGAAAACATAATGGAAAAAAGTAAATACTCTAATGCTGAACCTATATCATCTAGAAAAGACATAGCAAAGCAAATGCAAAGCCCAAAGATGGGAGGACATTATAAACTTTACAGCAGAAATTAATTCAATCAAGAAAAAGAAAACAATGCAAAGAATTAATGAATCAAAAACTGACTCTTGGAGCTATTAAATTAAACTGAAAAGTCCTTAGCTAA
>PVJA010004166.1:0-88541 GCA_004027025.1 Myocastor coypus | reverse complement strand
TTTTTTTTTTTTTTTTTTTTTTTTTTTTTTTTTTTTTTTTTTTTTTTTTTTTTTTTTTTTTTTTTTTTTTGTCTTTTTGAGACAGGGTCTCGCTATGCAGTTGAGGCTGGTCCTGAGCTCACTTTTGTAGCCCAGGCTGGTCTCGAACTCGCACCAATCCTCCTGCCTCAGCCTCCCGAGTGCTAGGATTACAGGCATGTGCCACCACACCCGGCTCTTCTGTGACCTATTGAATAGAGCATATTGTTTAAATTCCATTTGTTTGCATAATTTTTGATTTCTTTTGCCATTTAGTTCCAGTTTCATTGTGCTATGTTCTGATAGAAGACATATTATAACTTGAGCTCTTTTTTATAATTAACACTTATTGTTATCTTCCATTAAGTAGTGCCTAATTTCTATCTGGTATAATTTTTTATTATAATTTTCTTTTATTTTGAAGAGTAAAAACAAAAGCAAAAAAACCAAAAACAAATACAGAATCAGAGAGTAACACACAACAATGCATACAGTATAGATTTTCAAAACAAGAATAGCTGATTAGCAGTGAATGATATATTATCTATTTTTATCATCAAATCTGTTGCTCAGATTATCAGATATAGTTATGCAAGGTGGGACATACGATGGGATATTACTGCATGCTTTCAAGAAATCTTAAATTTTCTTATCTCTTTTTCTTTTATTATCTTTTCTAAAAAAATTAAAGAGAGTATAACAATAATTGATGTGATGTTAGAAATGTTACACATTTAAAAGAACAAGATGACAGGTATTTCAAGCATAGTTTTTGTATTACATACAGCTGTCCTCGATGTAGTTGCTCAGGGTTGGTGTAGTCTGCACTTTCTCCTTGGCTGTCTCCTGCAGCTGTCTCTGTCCTCATCACTGTGGGAGGCTAACATAGGAAACATAGGAGGCTAACATAGTTGTTCTGCAGCTCCAACTTATGCAATCACTTCCCAAAGTGGAGCCTAAGTCTCTGGCACTCCAATAAGCACTTGCTAGGTTTCTTCTCTTACTTTCTGTAAAGGAATCACTTTTGGAGTGAAACCTCACACTGTTTTGTAGCTTATTATGGCCTCTGGACTTCTACAGGGGCTAGTGCTACAGTCCACGTATCTTATCTTCCCCTAGAGCTGACAATTGTCTGGAGCTTAATCTTTCTCCCAAGGCATGGGCTTCATTTATGAACAAGTTCAGAGGAAACAAACTACAGCACAGGCTTGAAGTTCTGCATGTAGCAGGGCTCCACTTGCCACACGACTGAATTTTTAGTAATGGTTATGTGTGACAGTGTGACTCACAGAATCCCTGGAAACTTAGAAACTGGACACAGTGGTGCATGCCTGTAACACCAGTACTTGGGAGACTGAAAACAGGAGGATCACTGTGAATCTGATTTGTGTAGTGAGACTCTGTACATCTATTTCAAGAGAGTGTAGCAATAATTGTATGTGTTCTTTATACATTTTTTTAAAAAAAAAACAAGCCTTGAAAACTTAACTGTGAGGTCCTTTGAGCTACCTAAATCACTTCCACACAGGCGTGTATCGGATGCCTTTATCCCTATATATTGAGTAGCTGAGCTTCCTACTTCCTGCCAGCCTGAGGTGGTCATGGAGTGGTGGGTGCAATGATGGGACCTTTCCTCATCCACACACAGCCTGCCATGCTGCTCTGCTACTTCCTGAGCTGTTATGGAAAGGAACTACCATTTTCAGTGAGTTATCTCCATCACTTCTTGTAGGCTCCACCATGTGACACTGAATCCAGCATCCACAGATCCCCCCCAAGTGTGAGCTGTGACCCCTGGGACATGGCAAGGGAGCCCCTGTAGAGCAGTGAGTGCCAGAACAAACCTCTAGTGTTGCCTGCTTGGAGCTCTGTGGACTTCATGAATGTGAGTGTATATTAATATATATATATATATATATATATATATATATATATATATATTTTATGAAGGAGTGTAACCATTTTATTTTATTCTTTTTTTATTGTTTCAGAACTTTTGTTTGTTTATTTTTATGGCCGGCTCAGCCTGCCCTGAGGGCAGGGCTGACGCACCATGTGGTGCCAGGGATTGAACCACAGTCCCTGCAGCCACCTAAGCTTTCCTAAGCAGGCACTTTAGACCACTGAGCCATCCTGCCAGGCCCCTGCGTATATACATTTTATAGTGCCCAGGAAACACCAAGGTAAAAACCTTATAGGGATGGTGAAAGTGGATCCCAACTCCCTCAAGAGCTATTGTTGCTGGGCGTGGTGGTGCACACCTGTAATCCCAGCACTCGGGAGGCTGAGGCAGCAGGATCAGTGCGAGTTCAAGACCAGCTTGGGCTACAAAAGTGAGTTCAAGACCAGCCTGAACTGCATAGTGAGACCCTGTCTCAAAAAGACAAAAAAAAAAAAGCGCTATTGTTATGGTTCTATATCTCCCTGTTGGGCACAGTTCCCAGCCCTAATAGCTAACTTTTTCTGGTATTCACATACACACATAAAATCAATATAACAGAAAAGGTATTCAGACAAGATTGAAGCAATGGATTCTGATGCACATAGATGATAGAAAAGATAGATGACTCATTTCTTCTCTCCAAAATGATTATATTTGGTGTAATTTTTATTTCATTACAAAAACAACTTTGAAAACAGCAATCATGAACTCCCTGAAGCTCTGAGTAACCAGTTCCACAATAAAGAGAGGAAGCATCACCCTGGAAGATGAATGTCAGAGGATCCCTTAAATGCCGGGAGCCATGGCCCCCCAGGACTCATCTGGGACCTCAGGGGTTTATGCACTACAGCTAAATAAAACATAAAATGTTATGGTGTATGCTTTCTAGCATCTGCACCTCATATAACAGTTTACTGATACCTTCAGGGACCCAAGTAAATGCTGCAGATTCTCACACTCCATGCCCTGTGCTGCTGCAAACAGACTTTGTGAGCAAGCTTCTGATTTTTGCAATATTTGCTGATTGGATCATAGCCTCCCCAGTTTCTGTTTAGGGCCACAGAAGTAATTTCACAGGTTTGCACATTAGCCAGGTTCTACAGATATCGTGATTTTTAACAGTAAGTTGTGGCAGTGCCTGACATGGGCTTATAATTGTGATCCTTCAGTAGAAGTTCACAGGAAGCCAGATGTGATGGCACAGGCCTGCAATCTCAGCACTCAGGGAGTGTAAGACAAGGGGAGCCCAAGTTGAGATCCAGCCTAGGCAACTTAGGATGGTTCTGTTGTCAAAATGTAAAAATTTTAAAAAGAGTCAGGGGGATATAGCAAAGTGCAAAGGGTCTAGTTTCTATCTCCAGTAAACACACACACACACACACACACACACACACAGAGTTTATAGGAGGGGGAAAGAAACTGGGTAGGTTATTTGGAAATACTGGGCCCTGTGGCCTTAGAAAAGCTCTATGGCAAGGCTCTAGGCACCCCACATTCAGGCCCTCAGTGGCAGAACGATGTGTTCTCCTTCCACTCTGATTCCAGATGTGACGCCTGAGACTCCAACCCATGGAGGCTGGGTCTGTATGTGGGTCACCCTGAAACCTGTTGTCCCTTCCAGACAAAATCTTTGATCACACTGACCATAAGACATCCTTGAGCTGGTTGGATTTGGGCAGAAGTCACTGGAGCAGCAACCTCCGGGGTTCCAGTCCCACTGTCTGCCTGTAGAGCATTTAGAGACATAACGGTATCCATCTGGAGTACCCAGCAGCATTTTACCTCTGGCCTAGACCAGTGCCTCCCATCTACTCACCTCCAAAAATTCTCTCTCCCCAGCATCTCACATGCTAGGATACTCATCGTGGGCTGTTGCACTCAGTATCTGCAGAATGTCAAGAAGGCAGACTGTAGCCTAGCCACTCACTGTGGCCATGGTTTTGAGCAAGTTTTGCAACCTCCCTGAGCTCGTTCATCTTGTAGAACAGGGGCAAGAAACAACACTGGATAAATTTGTGGACAGCCATGGATGCTGTGCTCTCCCCACCATGAAGGCTGTTCTTTCTCTTCTGCAGGCATGGGGATCACTTCCAGCTCTTGATGTGGCCTCCTTCTGTGAACATCTACGTCATACACTCGGGTGACCATGACTATGGTGTGTCCTGAGAGCGGGTCCCAGTCACTGGGCTTGACCATCTTGGTAAGGTAGATGTGCTCTTGCCAGGATGTTCATTCTCTTTGAGTGCATTGCAAATACCCATCACCGTCCAGAGAAATTCCTTATAATCTCATTCAGATATTGAACAAAACAAGCTAAGGAGATAAAAATTTGCAGATGGTTTCACTATAAAACTGTTTCTTATTAATAAGTTGCAGGATCTCCTCTCGCCATTTTTAGATGAAGATGTAGTTCAGAAATGGGGAAGCTATGGTCTGAGGGCCAAAGGTGGCTTGTGAACTGTTTTGAAAATAAAGTTTTATTGAGACATAGTAAGTACATTTTACCTAGTACCCAGTGTGTGTGGCTGCTTTTGACCTCTACTGGTAGAGTAGCTGCAACCCTGTGATCCACAAAGGCCAAACTATTTCCTGCCTAGATATTGTAAAGAAAGATGTGCTGAGCCCTTCCTGTCCCTTTGCTGTCATCTCTTTATAAAAAACACAGATAAAAGAAAGGTCTTTCTGAGAGCCAAAGATCCCTGGGTGATGTCTTCAGCCCCACATGGGCTCACGCATCCTCACTGTAGGATGGGTTCTTACTGCTCCCTTTTCTCAGGAGGGACCATTAGATGATGGGAATTTTTACTTCATCAGAAGATTTAATAAAAATCCTATTTGACTTTGACATCAGAAAATAAAACAGGATCAAGCAACTGTTACAGAACAAATACACATAAAACATGTCAGTCAGAGAGAAGTCGCTTGCCAGTCCAGAAAGTCTGGAAGATGAGAGCAGGAGAGGACAGTGTGGCAGCAGGTTTCTAGGCCGGGGACAGAGGGATTCTGGTCTGGAAACAAGGCGACCCCTTTGCAGGCAGCATGTCCTGCAGAGAGGAGGAGATCAGGTTGCCTGGGCTCAGGATCTCCAGGCCTTAAAGTCATCACAAGCCCTCCTGCTCCTGTGATGATAATTTGGTTTCCCCTATAATTTGCCTGGAGGAGAATAATAAATTGCACAGCAAACATGAGTATCCAGTCTGCTTGATGGTTTTATTTCTCATTATGAATGAATAAATGGAAACTCTGCTTTCCACAAACTCATTAGTCAAGCTCTAAATGAGAGGCTTTGTTCTTGTTTAATATCCAGTGGGACCAGAGCCAATATGGGGCCGGCAGGACGCGCTTCCTTCCCTCTGGCAAGCTATGTTCATTTATCTGTTTGTATGGTTAAAAAACAAGATGTGGTTATCATAACTCCATATTCTGAAACCAGCTTACTCTCCCACCCCACCTTGCTCTTTCTCTTGTCTGTGGAATCTAAGTTGTAAACAATCACCTTCTGCAGTTACCTTCTGGATCAAGTTTGGCAATGAAACTGGTTCAATAGGAGAGACAGACTGATGGTTACATAGATAATAGACAGGTAGACAGGCAGGTAGGGAGATAAATAATAGAGACATAGATGATCAAAGACATTACCAGTTGATAGACGACAGATACTTATTGTAGAATCATACACTTGTACAGCTAAACCCCAAGATCCTCAGTCTGCAAGCTGAAGTTCACAAAGCCAAGTCCAAGGCCTGAGAGCCAGGAGAACTGATGTCATAAGCTGCAGTTCAAAGTTCAGGAAGAACCAATATTTCTGCTTAAGTTCAAAGTCCAAAAAGACCAAGCTCAGACTTAGGAGGAAGTCAAGAATTGGCTATGCTTTAGCTTTTTTCTCTAGTTAGTCTTCAAATGCTCAGTTGAGGCCCACCTGCCTCAGGGAGGGCCATTCACTGTACCCAAGTACAGACTGAAATGTCATTCTCTCCACCCAGAATCTCGGAGCAGAGGCAGTGAGTAGCCCCCGGAAGGCCTGGCTTCTGGAACCGAAGGTTGGTGGCTGCAGGAAGAGCTGGGCAGGAGCAGACCAGCTTCTCCAAAGGGCATGGACACTGTTCTGAGAGACGGTGCACTTCTGAGGACCACGGTCCTCCCTGCACTGTAACACACTACAGAATAAAGTACAACCAGAAGTCTGTGAGTTTCTGAGAAGCTTTGTTTAGAACTGAGAACTAACAGAACATAATCTGGGGTATATGCTCAGACTGTAATAAAAAATCTCCAAGAAAGACAAGCACACTTATACATGCATGCACACATGCACACACAGTCAAAAATAGGGGAGAAAAAGAATCAGGGAGGGTGAGTAATGAGGGTGAAGGTAAAGTACGTCACATACGTGTATCGATATGCCAAAACAAAACCCTCTGTGCTGCATACCTAAGATGCACTAACTGAATGAAAAACTAAATTTAAGAAAACCTTTCCTACAGCATAAACTCACTAAAATAAAACGTGTCTCTTGTAGCTGTGAGAATTGCAAGCATGGGCGTGAAACATAGATGTGAGAATCAGACTGCGGCCTACACCCACATAGGAGCACTGCAGACAGGCAGTGGCTGGGGCGGCCAACTCTCCTCCCCTCACAGTGCCTGCGGGTGTGCCTGCAGTGACACAGACTCCTCTGTCACCCGGGAATTCCATTACAGTCATTAAGGAAAAAATCAACTTTGGCATTATGCACATATTAAAATGTTCTCTCTCATCGCTTGTCTTTAAGTGCTATAACTATAAATATGCAAAACTGGGCTGCCTAATGCTACAACCGTGCCTCATGTGGTTACTTAAATTGAAATAAAATAATTAACTATTAATTAATGAACTAAGACGAAGTAAAATTAGGAACTGAGAGTTTCAGTCACGTGAAGCACGTGTTCAATACTCGGTGCTCATGTGCATCTGGTGACCACCAAGCTGGACACTGAGAGACATATTGTTTCGTCACTGCAGGAGGCTATGCTGCACAGACACCCAAAGCTCCAGCACAGGAAGATTTTAGAAGTATAAAATGTTTGTCCCATAATCCCTACAACCCCAGCTGCTCAGGGGTCTGAGGCACGAGCATCATAAGTTTGAGAGCAACTTAGTGAGACTGTCTCACTAAGGGAGCTGTGTCTCAGTAGTATGGTGCTTGCCTCCCCAACCTCAGTAGTAGGGTGCAAAACCCTCCATGTGTTCAAACTGCAAACCGCAAAGAAGAAAAAATGTAGATAATGTGCTTCCGAGTTTCACAAGCATTCTCAGAGTTCTGGCTGATGGCGCAAATAGCTTTGGTTAACAAAACATCTAAGTAAATGAAAGGAATATGCACTTCGGGGCTGAGACCCTGGGCTCAGATTGACTTGCTGTCTAGGAGCCGAGTAAGTTAATATTTGAATCGCAGCTTCTTCTTTCACAGACTGGGAAGAGCAATACTTATTTTGAAGGAATTTTTGAGGATTAAATAAATTAGTGCTTCTAAAAATGTTTTGGTACTTAGTACAAACCTTATGATAATGATTATTGCTTTCACTTACAAAAGGTTTGTTCTCTCCAAGCACACTTTAATGCTTGTACTCACTTCTAGCTTGTGTCATTAGAACTTTCCCACTTACTTTGATATGTCACAAATTATCCCATTTGCGCAAGTCTGAAATCCTTGTTAAGATGTAATTCTTTTGGTAGCAGCCAATAAGTTGATTTCCTTCCTCATCTTCTGTTTTGGTTAATGCTCTGCACTGTGGAAGATTCAGAAGAAAGTGAAGCTAAACATCGATGACAGAGTTCAGAATGGGAAAGAGAAAGACTATGGATCTGGCCCAGAGCCCACTCCTATTATACTTAAGAGACTAATCTCTCTCTGCAAGAGTCCTTGAAAATCATTGACAAGAGAGGCTTTCGAGATGCTTTCAAACATCAAAAGACTCATCCAAAAACACGTTGGCCCAGGAGCACCAATTAGCCTGAATTTGATCAAGATTAGATGGCAACATTCCAGGATGAGCATCTCTGTGGGGTCTTAGGGACATGTCCTCTATCAAAGTGCAGAGGGTATCATGGAGCTCTAGATTTTGCCTCCCCATTCTGAAAACTCAGAAAGGTGACTTCTTACTTGGTGTCTTAATTACTTTTTCCTTGCTGCTGGGACAAAATACCCAACATCTGGAATTAAGGAAGGGAAAGTTTATTTAGCTCACAGTAGAGGTTTCAGTCCATACTCAGCTGGCTCACAGGCAGAGTGGCACATGGCAGAGGGCAGCAGTTCATGGTGGTGGAAAAGAGCAAAACAGCAAGCAAGGAGCCATAACTGAGGCATCTAGCAAGCCTCTCCCCTCCTTACATTTTTATGTAGATTATCTGTCCCACAACAGGTGTAGCACTTACACCTGTAATCCCAGCATTGTGCCATGAATTAATCACAAACACTGAAGCTGCTTTGTGAGGACATTTAGGCACAAACCATAACATTCTTCCCCTTGTGCTCCAAAGACTCATGCACATCCCTTTATGCAAAAGGCGTTTTAGTCCATCTAAAACAGGAACTGCCAAACTCCTGTTTTAGCATTGCTGAAAAGTCCAGTTCCAAAGACTCCTCTGAGATTTATGGCAAACTCATAGCTGTGAGCACCTCTACAAATGAAAAGTTAGACACTCCCAACATTCAATGGCAGAAGAAGAACATTGCCATTGCAAAAAGATATTAAAAGAACACATTGGGACCAAAGCAAGTCCTGTCATTCCATGTGGAACATCCAAAGCAATCTGTGGCAAATTGTGAGCTTCATGTGGCTCCACCTCTGTGGCACTTTGGGGGTAGCTCCCATAGCTTCTCTTGTAGGCCTGCTTTGCTCCCTCCTTGAAGTTTCTCTTAGTGATCCACATCCCTAGCTTTTCCAAACTTCTGAGGTCTCCATTGCAATGTAGGCTTCTCATTCTCAGCTTCACACCCTGCCCTCCCAGAGCACACTGTCTGGCCTCCTATATATTCTCCTGAAATCTATGTGAAAGCCTTCTTACCCTCAGAACTCGTACATTCTGCATATGCCTCAAACCAACACCACATGGATGATGTGAAAGTCTGCTGCCAGCTGGAGAAGTATCCAGGCTTATCCTCTCTTAGTGTAGGAGGAGCTCCCTTAGCTGATCCCTCTGATGCTGGATGTGAAGAACAAATTCTCTGTGTTGCCATCATTCTGGAACCTGGTGATGTTACCACTGCCATTCTGGAACATGGTGCTCTGCAGCTTTCTCCTCAGAGCAAAATCTTTCATATTAGCAGTTCTGAGACTGCAAAGGATAGAGATTTGCTGCTACTTTTGATGCCTACAGGCCATCTTTTCGATTCTGTTTCTTCTCCACATAAATCTGACTAAAAGCCCCTAACAATAGCCATGCTACTGCTTCAACATTTGACTGTTTTGAAATTTCTTTTGCAAGATTATTCAGTCTTACATCCTTAATCTTATTCTCAGGCAAAGTTGCTAGACTTGAGAAAAATTCAGACAAACCTTCTATAAAGCCAAAGCATGCATCATCTGGAGTTTAGAAGCCAGTGTAGTCCTTCTTAGCAGAAACCTCCTCTGCCTGTTTGTTGTTGTTTGTTTGTTTGTATGTATGTATGTATGTTTTCCCCCTGCCTGGTTTGTAAAGGCATCATTTATATCAGCCTTTCAGTTTTCTGAACTCTGACCAGAAAATTCCATACAGAATAGCTGAAGGCAATCCAAAGCTTCTCTTATAGGTGACATCTCCTAATCCTTCCTATTTCTTGAATGGCATGGTCAGGCATATAGTCACAGCAATGACCCCACTTCTCTGGTACCGAATTCTGTCTGAGTTACTTTTTCTTATTGCTGAGATAAAGTATTCAACACTCAAAATTAAGAAAGGAAGGAAGGAAGGAAGGAAGGAAGGAAGGAAGGAAGGAAGGACGGAAGGGTTTACTTAGCTCCAGTTAGTGGAGGTTTCAGTCCGTTCTCAGATGGCTCCAAGGAAAGCAGCATATGTCAGAGGCAGCTGTTCATAGTGATAGAATACAGCAAAGAGGAGGCACAGCAACTGAAGCACTAGCAAGCCTCTCTCTCTCCTCCTTACATTTGAATGCAGATTATCAATCCCATGGCAGGTATAGGATTCACACCCATAATCCCAGCATTGGTTCATGAATTAATCACAGACTCTAGAAGTTGCCCCATGACTGCATGAGACTTTGGAGGGACACTAGAGACAAACTGTAACACTTGGTAAGCAGCATTAGCATTACCTTGGAGGAGACAAGGGGCTGGTTTCCTGGTGCTTCTTTTGGGCACTGGGTCAAGAATTTATTTATGTTATTTATTTATTTATTTATTTCACTATTGGGGACTGAATCCAGGGCCTTCACACTGAACTATATCTGTGACACTTTCAAATTCTTTTTTTTTTTCTTTTTCTTTTTTTGACACAGGAGCTCACTAGATTTTTTTGTTGTTCAGGTTCAGCTCAAACTTGCTATCCTCCTCCCTCAGCCTCCCTGAGCTGCCACACTTGGCTCATGTTAGAATTCATGTACAGGTGTCCTCCCAGAGCCTCATGAAGTCATGGGGCAGCTTCTGGAGCTTGCAACTGATTATTGTGGGTATGGGTGCTGCACACTCACAATTCGCATTTCAGTGTAAGGAAGGAAGAGAAGTTAGCTGCTTGAGCTGCTGCTACTCCTGCTCTTCTCTCAAGACAGCTCAGGTCAGGAACTTAAAAGCAGTGATTTAAAGACTCAGAGAAAGCTCTCCCAAAATGTCAGGAAAGGATAAAAATAGGCTGGTCTAGGTCTCCATAACAAATTAACAGGTAGAACACTCCTTCCTACTAGAAAGCAATTCCAGCAACATTCCCCTTGTTTTATTTATTTGTAGGGCATTAATCTGGGCTTGCTCCAGCTGTCACCTGGCCCCTCCTCATTTAAGTAAACAAAATGTCCCCTGGAGTCCTCACAATGACCCCATTCCACCTGAATACCCCAAGAGAAAAGATAGCTGCAGTCAGGAGAGTCTTGAACTTTTTTTTGCAAAAATTACCCAGGAGGTAAAATGATGTCAGATTTGGAGAAACTATGCACACATATACACACTGTACACACATGTACTCAAGTGTGTTCATTTGTTTTCCAGTCAGCGGACGGGGCTATTTTAGTTCTCACGTTTAGTGACTTTCTTTCTCTTGGTTACTTGTGCAAAGCTGTCCCTTTGCAGGGGACCCTAAAGCTTCCTCCCCACAGCAATGGTTCCAACAAGCTCCATGTGTAGAGGAACAGCTCAGCTGGGATGAAAATGCCAGTGGTTTCTAATTTTCTGTAACTAAAAAAGCCCACCTGTCCAGGGCACCTGTGGCGAGACTGCCCCTGTGGAGGTCTGGTTCAGAATAGGCTTTCCATGGAAGGATGAAACCCTCTGAGCTTTTTATCTGCTGTCATGGTTTGGCATTTTTCAAGGGAGGTAATGCAGTACAGGATACTTATTTATAAGATTATTTATAATAGTCACCCAAAGAATCATGTACAAAGAATGCAAGAAATCTGTCCATGCACTAAAGACCACAAATTCCAGCAAAGGGCCTACATTCCACAGCAATGTCCTGCATGAGTCGAGCTGAAGACCTAGACTTCATATCAATGCCCCCCATGAGTCCAGTTGGAAATGTAGGGCCCATGACAATCTCTCATGCAGGCATGTTGCACAGATGTGTGCCAGGGAGGCCCAAAGTTTAGTGGTGCAAGTCAGAAAGTCTGTGCCAGCTGGATAAAGGATCTGTGCCAACAGGCTGAGGGGTCTGAACTGGGGCCAAGAAGAAATGTTCTGATCGGCCTCTTGGAGAAGCCCATCATGTTGACCTTCCTGATGGGAACGCAGCTGTCCTCATCAGCTGTCCTGCCCTTGGGAAGGGGCTAAGCTGTGAGCTGTGATGGAGGGACTCAGAACTTCACTGTCACAGAGAATGGCTGTGGCACTTTTCAGGGGATCTCAAGCCTCTCTAACAGCTTCTAAACTTACCCCCCTCCAGTTCTTCCTCATATGCAGTCAGCAACAATCCTCAGGTGGACCCCCACACCCAGCACCACACTGGTTCACTTCAGCTTGGTGTTACAAGTTGACCACAAGCTGTCAGTCCACCATATCTGCCATCTTGGTGGCACTCCTTGGTTCTCAGTGGGCGGGGAGGAAAGCCTGAGGCATGCTCCTGCTTCTGCACTGCCTTCCTTTTGATCAGAAGCTCACAGCTCACAGTTTAGCCCCTTCCCAAGGGCAGGACAGCTGGTAGCCAGGGCTCTTGTGAGATGGAAAACCCTCTGTACAAGGACCTGCCGGGAAAGCCAGTCTTCCTAGCTGAACCGTGTCTTGAGACAATGACACAGTGAGAAATTCAAGCAACCAGGAGTCAGGTTGGGCTTAACTAAAAATTCTCATGAGAATATAGAGGATCAGAACGGTGAGAATGAGTTTTTCAAATGGATTTAAAACCAGTCCCTGTAAGGCACAGACCAAGAGATGGAAATGATGAGAGCGAAGGGTGGGAAAAGTGGTATCAAACAAAGGAGATTAGGAATCTAGATTCATAAAACTGGGAGTGGTGATGCCCAGCATTTGACGAAGCCAAAGAGTCATTGGAATTGGCTGAAGGGTCAGAATAAAAGGAGCACTGTGCTCCTGGTAGCTGCCACCCACCCCTTCCGTCTCTCCACCATCTTGTTCTAGCTGTTCTCTAGCACGAATTCAGAAAATAGTTTGCAAATGGTTTTTTTTATGTTCTCCTCTGTTTCTCCCTTCCCTTCCTCCTTCCTTCCTTCCTTCCTTCCTTTCTTCCTTCCTTTCTTCCTTCATTTCATCTTGTGACTCATAGTTTATTCAACAAATACTATCAAGCATCTACTATTAAAAGTGTGATCAAAATACACAGTGAATATTTAACTTTTTAAAAAGTATTACAGCAAAAGAAATAATAGGATAGGTGTGTTTGTTCCCATCAAACACACCTATCCTATTATTCTGGAACTCTTTGAAACAGATCTGTCAGTCATCTTTTGTTAGTGTCTTTAGTTGCACTGTCACGACTGCCTTGATGTTCTGAGTGGATTCAAATGTTTACCTTTTTGTGGTAATTTTCACTTTGGGTAGGAGTCAGAAATCTCATAGATGGACCACAGCAAGGGATGGGCTTCACGTGCTGGAAAGGTTTCTAGAGGTGTACTGTCTAGAGTCTAGACTGAAAGATTGAAAAGACTGTCCGATTCATGCAAAAACACAGCTCAACTTTTGGGTCCAGTGAAAGCACCCTTTCTTAGGGATGCAGCCATTAGGCACTGGGGTGGCCAGTGTATCCAGAGCTCCACTCAGGACCTGCCCGCTTCTCTTCCATCAGGTCCCCATAGTTCGATGGGGAGTGTGCACACACCTGTGGGTGCATATTGTACATGTTTTGCAATGTGAGGTTCAGGCAGCCTATTCCCAGGAGATAACCTTGGTTGAAGACCTGATGGAGAGCAGAAGTTGCCCCATGGCAGGTGATGGAAGAGCTGGAATCAGGAAGTGAATTGTGACATCTTTTTTGAAAGATCAGAGATAACAGCAGGTTAGGCCCACCTTTCCCATGGTGACAATTGGAGCTGAGGCTAGCTATCCCCTCTCAACGGGTCTCCTCTCTGCCCTGCTAGAGATTCAGCCAGTTCCTGCCACTGGTGCTATCCTGAGCTGCGCCTCTGCCTGCTCTACCCAGCGCTGCTCATCTGCCAACCACCCTCGCTCAAGGTGGAACACACTCTGCAGACCGACAGCTGCCGGATGCCAGGTCATAACGGTGTGGTGATCTCTGCCAATACTCCTGCAGGGGGGTGTTCACTTACTTTCCTTGGCAAGGCACTTGGCTTCGCTGTCCCACACCAGGAAGTGTGGATGCTATAGCAACCAGTGCAGGGGATGGAAGGGCTGAGAATTCCCACTGCAGTGACTGACCAGGGACCATGTGGGCAGCAGCCAGAGGGACAGCAGCAAATGATCACTGGGAGACTGCCCTGGGCCACAACACTACTTAGTACAGGCTCCGCAGTTCTCAGTCTAATGGGGTATGAAGATTCTTCAGGGCCCCAGCATCCATACTGCCTTGACTCCTGTATGCAACAGTCCAAAATGCTTGCTATTCTCCATTCTCAGTGGACATCTGCTGAATGGATGTCCCATCTTACTTCAGGGATGTACTTACTGTACATGCTGGCCATGGTGTTAAGAGGCTCCTTGACTTGTCCACTCCTTTCTTTTTCACTGGACTAAACAAAATCCTTGTGGGCTACCCATGTAAACTGACTCTAGGGACAAGGTCCCTGAGGCTGCTACTCCAGGCTTGCCTCACTATGAACACTTTGCCTTGCTGTTACCTTCCCTCTTTGTCACGGTCACATGGCTTCCATTGGTTTCAGAAAGCACAGTTATTTCTACAGATGACCCTGGTGACAGTGGAACAATGCCCTGAATTGCCTAGGGATGCAGTGACCTTCTCACTGGCTCACTTCTGGCTGTGGCAAGTGTAGGATCTCCCAGACTCTTCCACAGGCCTGGTAGTGTGGAGGCACTTGGGTTTTATATAGGATACTGGCTCACACATGATCACTTCTCTGAGGCTTTCCCTCATTCTACCACCTGTCTCTAGGAATTTATTACACCCTTATATGTGGGCCATTACTTTTTTCACAGTTCTAGAAGCCACCTAGAATGCCCTACGCAGTGTCAGAAACTGTAGAGGTCCTTGGAAAGTAGTGGATGATTGAATGAAAAGGATGAACATTTAGAGAGGACACAGTCCTGTACTGAAGATTCTTGCTTTACTTAAACTGGACTCCTTGGAAAAATGGAGGCTGAATATGCACATTTGCAAAAAAGAGGTTTACTGAGACTGCCCTACATTTGCATGACATCAGAAGAAGAAGAACCATAGAGAGGTTGGATTTCACTCTTCATGCTCCCATAGCAAAGGCCTCAGCCCACCACAGGCAGCTGGATAGCCAGAGCTCTTCCCCTTCAGGGTGGAGGGATGAGTTCTTCCTTTCTCCTCATCAAGTAGTTCTGATGCATGTGGACCTTTAGGAGAAGACCAAGAATTGGCCGAGCTATTTGGCTGTCAGCTGTGTACATGTGTGGGTGCCTCAGCCACCCAGGGAGAACTAGGGAGCTTGATAGCACCTACTACCCTAGAGTGCAAGTGGGTTTGTGATGCTCAGTCTCCATGTGATCCCAAGAGGCCAGACAGGATGAGAGGAAACGTGTGGGGCTGTCCTACTTTAATTTCAGCCTCTAACCCTCCTCCAGAATATCGGAGGCTTAGGGAATCTTGAGTGCTTCGATTCAAGCTTCTAAGTTTCCAGAAATGGCTTCCCCAGGTGCCAGGCTGCATGAAAAACATCAGGATTTCAGGGGATGAGGCCTCTTGCAGGCCAAAAAGAACCCATCTGCTTTTAACTCAAGAAAAATTTTGTTGAGAATTCCTGTGGCTATGCAGAAAACTGAGTGCTTTGGGGGACAGAGCTAGAAAGAAAGTTTGAAAAGTAGTTTTGGGAACAAACTGTTGTCTGATGTTAAAGTTACTTGTCAGAGATTTTAACCTCTAGAGGTATATTTGGCAAAAAAAATAATAAATAAATAAAAAAAAAAATATATATATATATATATATATATATATATATATATATATATATATATATATTTACACAATGGTCCTTTCAAATCTTTAAGTTAAGGACTGTAGCTCCACTGCTCTAAATGAGTTTGGACACAGTGCATGTGAGAGCAAGACCCTCCAGTCATGAGGCTAACATACAAGGTGAGGCTCTAGAAAACATTGCAGTTGCCCTGAAATTAATCACCTGGACTTCTCAATAACTCCCACGGAATTCTGATGTGTCTACGTTATGGTTTGTGTATAGGTGTCCCCCCAAAGCCTCATGTAGTCATGGGCAGCTTCTGGAATTTGTCATTGATTATTGTGGAAATGGGTGCTGTGCCTCCCCTGGTGCAGGTGATTTGCATTTCAATGTAAGGTAAGAAGAGGAGTTAGCTGCTTGAACTACTGCTAGCTCACCCTGTGCTCTTGCTCTTAGCTGCTGCCATGAAAGATTGCCCTCTGCCATGTGTCTCTCTGCCTTGGAGCCAGCTGGATATGGGCTGAAACCTCCAGTAACTGTGAGCTAAATAAACTTTTCCTTTCCTCATTTTGTGTTGGGTATTTGTCCCAGCAATGAGAGAAGAGTAACTAAGACAGTCCGGAAGGATATGAGTGACTGCCAACCTGAGACTCTAATGAGATGCAAACTTTCTTCAAAGCTTCTGAGAAGGAGCCAAATAAACAGCTCCTTTCAGAAGGTCAATCACCCCAGGTAAGTGAAAATATAGGGTGCTTGTGAGACTCTTACCTGCCATCCTTCTGATTCAGTTTCAGTCTGAGAAAACCATCTTGTGATTAACAGCACCTACCAAAGAAGAACTTGAATTCAGGGACTTGCAGATAAAGAGTATCTACCTGTGTTCCCAGCAGGAGGATTTCCCACATTTGTCAGCTCAGAACAATAGCAGCAGCACCAGATTCCAGAAGCAGTTTATAGTTTGGGCTTCACCCTTCGCTCACACCCAGGTGCGGGGAGACATTTCCATTGTTGTCTATTTTCTATGTGAGACAGATCACATCATTTCCATGTGAAGTGGCATAGAGAGGGTGGTGACTTGGGGAGTGAAGGAATCTACCAAGAACAATGAGAAGTGTATTAAGGTCAAGGTGTGTACACTGTCCAGGTGACAGCAGTGCTTCCAAGAAGGGAAATGGGCCATTGGGGGGACAGGGAAGTTTAAGGACTTCAGAACGGTTCTGGGCAATTCATGCACTGTAATTACATCAAGAATGTATTTTTCCAGATCATCTGGTCCTTGTAGAACTTCCAGGAGAGCTTGTATTGTGTTTAAAGTTATACATCTGAAGTTATTATTTGACAAAGCCATCTCCTCCATCTTTATAAATGCCCTTTCAGCTTCAGGTAACTTTTAGAAAACAGGGTCAGGACTCTTTGGGAGGAATGAATGGATAGTATATTAAAGATCTGTTTTTCTTGTACAGTTTTTGAACACTGTCACTAAATTGTTTCGTGACTGTTAAAACTATGACCTGAGCAGGATGGCTTCAACAGAGGCATTCTGTCGCTAAGGATTTTGGCTGTTTTGTTACCAGTGAGTTATCATTGTCCCCCACCCCATCTCATCTCTTAAGTAAATGTATGTTTCACACAAAAATAATTCTTGCTTTTTCTTTTTTTAAGAACTTGCTTAAATCAATTCCTGTTACCAAATATACATTAAGATCATTTACTTCCTTGGCTTTTCTTTGTGATTCTAGGTTAAAGTTTTGCAAGTTGTCTTGTATGGGCCAGCATCATCCTTTCTGGCTCAGGCCATGTCCAGCCGACTGCTTGCCTTTGCATGTGTTGAAGTGGTTGAAGAAAAATAAAACATCTAAGAGGCTGAGGCAGGAGGATTGCTTGGAGTTTGAGGCCAGCCTGTGCTGTGTAGTGAGTTCAATTCCAGCCTGCACTACATAGGAAGACCCTGTCTCAAAAAAACCAAAACAAGCCAGGCGTGGTGGCTCACGCCTGTAATCCCAGCACTCGGGAGGCTGAGGCAGAAGGATCGGTGCGAGTTCGAGACCAGCCTGGGCTACAGAAGTGAGCTCAAGGCCAGCCTGAACTGCATAGTGAGACTCTGTCTCAAAAAGACAAAAAAAAAAAAATAAATAAATAAAATAAAATAAAATAAAATAAAATAAAAAATAAAAAAAGAAGAAAAGAAAAAAGAAAAAAGAAAAAACAGTGGTAGCTCATGACCATGGGCACCCAGTGATGTCATCTGTTTACAGATGGTCCGGGGCCTCTTTTGTGCTAAAACGGCAGAGTTGAGTAGTTTTAACAGAGATCACAGAGCTCAGAAGGCCTGAGATACTCTGCAGCTTTTTACGGAAGCTCTGAACTCCCGGTCTCCAGCATTTTCCTGTTGTAATCCCGTTGGGCCCCTGTCCTGCCTTAGCAGCATTCTAGTGATAGTAGTTTACAGAAAAGCACCCTGTGCATATCATTAATACAATCAGATCTACTGTGTATCACACCCATTGGTGGATTAATAGCACTTCTTTAATCACATTTGACCACACTATTTACTTTATAAAGAGAACTGTTGAATTCTACTGAAAAATACATTCTCACTATCTAATTTCTTTTGAGAGAAATCAGATTTTTATACAATGCGTTTGTTGAAAGTAAGATTGTAATTATTATCAACAGTGAAAAAGCTTCCCTTCTAAATGTTAAGAACTCTCATGGCAAAAAGTTTCAGACAACAAAACCAGGAACAATATCATTGTATTCTCTTGAAATCTAAAGCGCTGGTTGCGACAGACACAGCGAGCCTCAGATGTGGGTGGAGCAGCAGTGACTTTCCCACTGTTGCTCCAAAAGGGCACAGACTAAATAACGAAAGCTGCCTTGAACATTCTTCACTTTAATTCTCTGAAATGTTTGGTTGGGAGAGGACTGTGGAAAGTGATAGGTTCCAGCTCAAGTACAGACTGCTATATTGTCATGGCGCTCATCCCACATGGCCGAATCCCCCATACAACAGTTTATCTTCCCAATGATCGCTTCCTCCTCCTTCTACACTCCAGCCCTGGATACAACTTCTTCTTACATATCTGGAGCACACAGGGAGCTTCCAGTCAGGTCCTTGTGTGTCCCCAAAACTGCCCCTCAAACTCTGTCCCTATCAAAAGTCCATAAAGTCTCATGCCTCCCTGTTCCAGTCAGAGGATCTGCCCAGGTCCTGGCCCTCGATGCTCTCTGTGTCTTCAGAGTTACTAAAGGTCCACCCCGCTTTTATTTCTCCTTCTCTGTTGTACCACTGCTGAAAAACCTAACAGAAGGGAAGAACAGCCATCAACCAGAGAAATGGAATACCAAAGAAAAAGAGGAATTCTTTCTTTCACTGGTCAATTCAGACTCAAAAATCACTGTATTTGGGGCCCTAGAAATTGCAACTGGGAGCATACAGGTTCAGAGAAGGTAAATGAAAAGGTATTCTGGAGGAGGCAGAAAATAAAAGGCAGGATCTTCTATAGGCAAGCAAGGCTGGCACATTGCCAAGCAGTAAATCTGTCTTTGTAGGACATTTCTGTTGGAGTTCAAAAGGATCCAATGTGCAGGACTTGAAGAAGATAAAGAAAGAATGTCCATGCATAGTGACATCGTTTTATAACCTCTTGGCTTGCATCCTGAGACTCTGAGTACAACGTTAAGTGTCTAAGTCACTGTAATTATCTGCAGGCAGGGCCACGGGTGACCACAGTTCAGTCTCAGCCTCAGAAGCACCTGTGATCTTTAAGTGTGATGCATCAACTTGACCCGAGCAGGAACCACCTTACAGGTTAGTAAAGCCCAGCTCTAAGTGTGACTGTGGATGACTGACACACAGTCCAGCAAGCCAAGGGTGGATGGGAATGATACCAACCAATAGGCTGACAGTGTGGGTGGATCAGGAAAGGAAAGAGGAAGGAAAGGGTCCCATTTTGGAGGAGCTCTCCTCTTCACCATCTGTTTTGGGCATCAGCCTCCAGGTCTCCAGTTTCTTCATCCTTCCAAGGCAGAATTGTACAGGAAACTCTACACTAGCATCCAGGCTGTCAGCTCTTGGCTGGCACTACGTCCTGATCTCTCTTGCTGCGCAGTTTCCAGCTCCTTGCACTGAGCAGTTACTGGATCCTCTTGCTCTCAAGTGCATACATAGATGGGCACTATGGGTTCTTCTACCTCTGCTTCTGTAAGTCTACCCAATAAATCTCCTTGCATAATTATGCATATATTTTCATTGATTCTGTTTGCCTAGAGAACCCTAATGAATACAGTCCCTAAGTCCTATTCCCCTAAGGCCACCTGACTCCACTTTGAAAAAGCTCTGTTAACATTCATTTCTTTGTGATTTTTTCTTTTCACACTTCAATTCTTTGATTAAAAATAACATTTAAATATGGTCAAATGATATTTTTAATTAAACTTATTATTTTGAGATCATTGTGGATTCATATACAACTGTAAGAAACAATAAGGAAAGACCATATGTGCTACTCAACCAGTCTCCCAAGGGAAGCATCTCTTAAAGCACCAGCGTAATACAATGAGGATATTGGCATTAGTACAACCAGCTGCTCTTAGATTTCATGTGTGTAAGGTCTGTGGTCTTTGGTGGGTAGGTGTACATGCATTTATTTTATGCAGCTTTATCACTCATAGATTTGTATGCCTGTTCCCAAGAGTAAAACATTGGACAGTGTCATTGGCAAAACACTCCTCCCGATAGGATAGAAAAAACAAAGATAGAAAAGAAGAAAAACTGTAATACTACAGTGAACATTGCAGGGATACTTGAAGAAAATGTGCTTTGCACTCTTGCTGGGTGGAGTACTTGATACCCATAGACTGGATCTCCTGGCTGACTGTGGTGTTCAGCTCTTCCTCAGCCTGTTGACATCACCACTATGGTCTCATTGATTCAGGAAGTGTTGAGATCCCCAAGGACAACTGCACATTTCCTGTTTTCCTTTCAAATCTATCTTTTCTTGCTTCATAGACACTGAAAATTATTATGTCTCAGGGTAAACCAATTCTTTTATCATTTGTAATGTCTTTTTGTCTCAAGTATTTTTTTAACTGAAATATAATTTATCTGATATTACCGTAGGAACTCCTGCTTTTAAAAAGCAATGTTTGGCTAGGGAGACAGTTCGGCAGTCTAAGTGCCTGCCTGGCAAGCACAGAGTCCCAAATTCAACCCTTGGAAACCATATGCCATGCCTGCCCTAATTCCAGGCAGTACTGCCAGCTTCAAAATAGGGCATAGCGGCACATGCCTATAATCACATTGCTGGACAGGCTGAGACAGGAAGATCACTATGAGTATGAACTACATGGCAAGACTCAATGTCAAAAATATATATAGATTTATTTATAGCTATGTCTTTTTGAATACTTTTATTTTTGGTCTACTTGTATCACGGAAATAAATTTTTAATTTTTTTTTTGTTTTATAGGATAAAAACTAAAACAAAAGCAAAAATACATAGCAGAAACAAAATCAGAAGCACAGTAACATACAATAGTTCATATGATACACACCTTCAAAACAAAATTAACAAGTTAACAATGATTGTTATATTGCATATGGAATGAATATCTTATAATTAACATGTTTTTATGGTGTTTTAAATCAACGTTCCTAGTTTCTATCTACAATTCATATATAATTAGAGCAATTTGCTTTTAACATTATCTTGATAGAACTTCTATTTATTATTTATTTTCCATATGCTTCCTCTGGACTTCAGTTTCTTTTTTATTTTTTTTTTAGTTCATTTTAATGTGAAAAAAGATAAAATAGCAATGAAAAAGTTTCAAAACAAGTTAGTAGAATGGTTATAATAATTAATACCATGCATATTGTTGCCTTCATAGTAGCTATTCAGAGGACAAGGTGCAGACCTGATATGTTGTCCAAACAATATTAGTACAAAATTTTATTTTCAATGAATGCAGAGAAAGTAGCTATATATCTATCCTCTGTATATATATATATATATATATATATATATATATATATATATATATCTTTTTAAAGTTTCTAATACTAGGAGAAAATATCATATCATGTCTTATAAGTAGATTATAAGTCACAGATACAGTATGAATCACAAAGTGTAATTAAAACTCAGAATGTTAATTAAATATTAATTAAAATTAAATATTCCAAAACAATATTCCAAACTTCAAATCATGAGTCCAACTTAGAGGCCAGAATCTTGTGTGTCATATGTATGAATCTGTAATCAATTCCAGATATTTGCATAATATTTGAATAGGCTAATATGTACAAAAATATCAACTAAGAAATTGTTTCCATGGTAGTAAAGAATTACTAAGAATAAAACGTAACATAAATACTGGAATGGCAAAGATACGACCAGAACTTCTAACAGTTTGGGGATAGGATGTCACTAAAAGTTCTAACATGTCATGTACATGGACAGTGTCCATGATACTTACTGGTGGCCAGGTGTCATTTGTGAGACTGAACTACTACTATTTTCCTTGATACCCACCCTGTAAACCCAGACAGAATCATGACCCATAGGGTGCAGGAGAAGTTCATTTATAGAATATGCTGATGGACATATTCTGTTGCTGTATATAAAAGAATGGTTGAAAGACTGCTTTTATATACCTCATTTTCTCCTTCTTTAATTGTTTGCCCTATTTGGTAGGTTTTTTCCATTCTCCTTCATAGAGTTGTGATCATTTTGATCCCTCTCTAGAATATCAGTTAGTAAACTGTGCAGGGTTGGCTTTGTCATCATGAAATTCTTTAGTTGCTCTTTGTCCTCAAAGTATTTCACTTCTCCATGAAAGAGAGTTTTACAGGGTATATTAGTCTGGGCTGGAATTTGTTTTCTTGAAAGACCTGAAGTGCTTTGCCCCATGTTCTTCTTGACTTGATAGTTCGTAAAGAGAAATCTGCGGTTATTCTGATGGGTTTTTCTTTAAATGTGATCTGTTTCTTTTCTCTAATAGCTTTTAGTATACTGTTCCTGTGCTGAATTTCTGGGATCTTGATTATTACATGT
Source organism: Myocastor coypus (assembly GCA_004027025.1). NCBI lineage: Eukaryota > Metazoa > Chordata > Mammalia > Rodentia > Myocastoridae > Myocastor > Myocastor coypus. The sequence goes on along the minus strand of PVJA010004166.1, from coordinate 65,836 downwards.
CTGGATGTGGTTTTAATTGTGTTGTTATTTGGAGTTCTAAATGCTTCAGTTATCTGAATATCAAATTGTTTCCCCATATTTGGGAAGCTTTCTGCTATTATTTTTGTCCATATTCTTTTTATATCATTTGTATTGACTCCTTCTTTCTCACTGATGCTTGTTAGTCTTACATGGTTCACCTTGGTATCATCTTGTAGAAGTTGAATTATTTTTTCTTGCATCCTAGTTGTTATTAAGAGATCTTTTCTTACCTCTTCACTAACTGCAATGGTATCTTTAAGGTCTGAAAGCCTATTTTCGCTTTCACTGAAACAGTTTTGCCAGCTCATGATAGAGGTTTTACGTTCCTATATAGCACTTTGAATCTGCTTCATACATTCTATTACTTTCCTATATTGCTCATTCAAGGATTCCATCATTTTTCTATTCTCTATCTTCTTTAGAAGCACTTAGTACTTCTTTGTTATATGTAGTATTTCTTTTTTTACTTTAGAAATTATTTCTGATCTGATTTCCTCTATACCTTTCTTCAGTTGTTTCTTTACTTTGGATGCTAGTATTCCAGAGATTTCAGGTGTGTGATTTCCAGTTTCTTTTATGCTATTGTCTCCTGCATTTGTTCTGGGTGGCCTTGGGGCCTGAGAGTACATTTCACTCCTTCTCTTTATCATTTTATGTAGCCCTGCCTTCTGACCTTTGGTGTAGAGGTTTGATAGAGTTCTTACCCTAGCACCAGATCTGAATCTAACAAGTTCAAACTTGTCCAGGAAGGTGTGGCTTGGGTCAGGCTGCTGAGCTCCACTTCTTGCTGCAGCCCTTGGAGGTGAACCTGCTATGCCACTCTGGCAAGATGTTCTTCTCCTGGATTGGCTAGATGGTCTTGTCTCTTTTCTTTCTGCTGGGAGTTCTGTGGCAGTTTTCCACACTGGGCCTGCTAATGGATGATGTTCCACTCACGTGCCAAGCTTTGTTGCTGGGTCAAATGAGTTTTCGGTAGGCCAAGGGTGGTCTCACTCAAACACTGGGCCTGGTTGCTGGGTCCTAGACTTCATTTTTCTCTTCTTCTTTGCTTGCCTTTTTGTGGGTTATTTGACTGTATTTTAGAATTCTATCTTGGCCCATTTACACTGTTTCAGGCTCTACCACTGCGTGGTTTTCTTTGTGGTGACTCTGAATATCACCATGCACATATGTGACTTTACAGTCTGCTGTCATCGGCAATCTTTCCATCCTTTGTGAACTGCCACTTGGACAGCATCATCTTCCTGCTCACTAGTGTGATGGTCATTGGTACTGGGCAGTGTGATAGCTTGCTTCGGTTATTGCTTTCTTTCATCTTAGGACCTGTTCCTGGTCCCTCCTCCCTACAGGATAGATTTCCCAGGCCTAGAATCTTCAGTTGACAACCTTTTTCTTTCAGCAGTTGAACAACACTTTGCCTCCTTCCTCTGGGCCCAGTGGTTTCAGATAGGGACCTGCTGTCTTCCAAGCTGATGTCTTTCATGAGATAGTATTTGATTTCTGTCTGCCTGCTTCAGGATGGTTTCTTTGCCAGAATTTAATTGTGATAACTCTCACTGTGGATTTCTCTGAATTATCCTATACTCAGCTCCTTTTCTTTCTTTCCATCTTTCTTTCTTTCTCTCTCTCTCTCTCTCTCTCTCTCTCTCTCTCTCTCTCTCTCTCTCTCTCTCTCTCTCTCTCCCCCTCTCTCTCTTTTCTTTTTTCTTTTTTCTTCTTTTTTTTTTTCAGAACCAGGGATTGAACTTAGGAACTTGCACTTGCCAGGCAGGTACTTGTGTCCCTGAGCTATCTCCCCAGCCCCTATACTCAGCTTCTTGATTCTATGGGTAAGCAATCCTTTGCTATTGTTTCGGCCATTACTTCCATTACTTCTTTGAATATATATATATATATATATATATATATATATATATTTTTTTTTTTTTTTTTTTGTCTTTTTGAGACAGGGTCTCACTATGCAGTTCAGGCTGGCCTTGAGCTCACTTTTGTAGCCCAGGGTGGTCTCAAACTCACACTGATCCTCCTGCTTCAGCCTCCCAAGTGCTGGGATTACAGGCGTGTGCCACCACGCCCAGCTCCTGAATATATTTTTGTTTCATTCACAAGTTTTGTCTCTTGTATTTCTTGGAACACTGATAGACTAAGTATTCATTCTTTTCTGTTGCTCTGCTGGTTCCTATGAACCTGCCCTTTCATTTCCCCCATGTTGTTCAGATTGTGTAAGTTATATTTCTCTGTTCTCAAGTATACTAAGTACATCTCCTTTTACTTGAACTATTGAAGTTATCCAGTGAAGTTTTTATTTCTAGTATTATATTTTTCAGTCACATAATTTATTTATACTTTTCATAACTCTTATTTTTGTGCAAATAGGATCTAATTTTTAACTTATTTCCAGAGACTTTGCAATTGTTTGTTGAGACATCTTGAGGATTGCCTTCTTTAAAATCCTTTTTGGATAACTCTGGCATCTGGTTCCTATCAACGTTTGTGTTTGTCAATCGCCTTTCCGTACTCATGTTGTAATGTCCTGATTTTATCACCATAGATTTTTTTTTTTTTTTTTTTTTTATTGCATGCTGAACATTTTAGCTATGAAGTTGGGAGCTGCTTAGTCATATTTAAATATTTCATTTTAGCACACAATCACCCTGTGTAAGTTTAGCATTTTCTGACCTACTTTATAGGCTGTGATTCCAAGAAGAATTTACTTTTAAAGCCCCTGTGATGCTATTTTGGTTTATTTGGTTTTCCTTTTCCCCTTCAGCTGCTGCTCCGCAGTGTGGAAAGAGCTCCCCTGCTGGGGTCCACTTAAGGTCTGGGAGCAGGGACTTGGAATCTCAGTCTCAGGAGGAGGCAGAGTTCTGCAGAGTAGTGAGCCCAGCAATTCTTGTGAGTAGGACCCCTGTGGGTCACCAGTTGCTGACCATCAGTGGCCAGGACAGTTGCTCTCTCTCTCTCTCTGCAAGCCCAGACTCACTTTCCCTCCCCTGGAAACAAAAGACAGCAGGATACTGGTCAGGAGCATTCGGATGCAACCAAAGCCTCCCGCTCAGAGCTCTTGGCCTGGGGGTGAGGCCCCTCCCCCGTGCAGCAGCTCAGGGATCAGAGGAGCTGCCTGGAGGCTCTTCTCCTTGGTAGGCACCCTTCCAACACACACTACGTATGTAAATTTAAAATAAATCACAAACAGATAGGATGCATCCCTTATAATTCTCACCTAAGATATTTTCCTTATGATTTTTTCACGTGATTCAAAATGCATGGGAACCACTTGCGTTCTGCCCGCCACATCACTCAAGGTACTCCTGTCCTTCCGTTGGTCATGGCCCTGCCTTGTGCCTTTCTAGCTTCCTGTACTTCCCTCCTCCACAAGTGCTCCCTTCCATCCAGCCCATCCTCGGGAATGACCCACCGTGGACACGTGATTGTGCAGCAATCATGCGCGATGTGATGGGGACCCATGGGCGTGAAGTCCCTCCCTAACTGTCCAAGAAATGCTGAGTTAATCTGCTAGACAGAGCAGGAGACAGGGACAGCTGGCTCGTCTACAGACTGTATTCTTGTTTTATTCTGGAGACCTTTTTAATTAATTCAGTGAAGGCAAAGAATTCTTTTGGAGGAAAAGAATTCTTCCATATTTAACTTACTTCGTAGCTGCATATGTCACTTTTTAGCAACTACATTGTTCTTAGCAAGGTTCCTGACATTTAAAATGCATTTACTGTAAACTAGGTATTTTAGGAACAAACAAAACTTTCAAGGCACTTGTGTCTGCCTATCATGGCATAGGCACTACGCTAGTTTTTTTTTTTTTTTTTTTTGGTGGCGCCAGGGATTGAATTCAGGACCTTGCGCTTGCCAAGCAAGCACTTATTCCACTGAGCTATCTGCCCAGCCCCTGTGTTAGCGATTTTAACCATAACTTCATGCTTGCAACAATTCTCAATATCTTTTGGTGTGATCTACATTTTACAGAACTGGAGCTGTGTAGGTAAGTAATTTCTCCACCTGGGAGATTCAATTCACATTTCTAATTCTGACCTTGTTGTCTTTCCACCAAGCCAAATCAGTTAAGTCATTTTCCAACTGGATTTAAAGATAGAAACTGTTTTATCTATTTTCTCTTATTGGAAAGAAATTACCCATCCAGATTCCCCACTACAGCCTGAGAAGGAAGGAGTTGCCTACTTGAAATGCAATGCTTCCCTTATAAGTGATTGCTTTTGTTTGAACTGAACAGTGCCAGTGCAGAGGAGTTCTGAGCTGGGTGCCGGGGTAGGGATGGTGAAGGTGAGGCATAAGTACAGGGACAGAGCTATGGGACTAGAAAGAGCCAGGGGCTGGTTTCATGGGAGAAGGCCAAAGCTTTTTGATTCTGGAATTCTGATGTTTTCCTGTAAGTTGCCAAGGTTTCAGCCATTGGCTCTCATCCAGGTTGGAGCATATAAGAATATGTCAGGGCCTTCAAGTGACTGGAGGAGAGAGGCAGAGCCCATGTTTTCATTTATACCAAGGTAGAAGTAGGAGCTGAAATATGGGCAGCAGCAGGCAGTGTAGATAGGCCAGCAGGGCAAGGGTATCTGAGCAGGGACTCCTGGAAAGCCATGGAAACTTCTGGAAGGTAACCAACTCCATAGGATGTGGAAGATGCTTGGGATGTTCTCATCTGGATCACAGAGAAAGCCTTGTTTGAGCCCTAGTCACCTCTGTACCCTCCCAGGGCCTGAGCTTGTCTGAAATGAGCTCTTTCACTTGATGCTTAAGATCCCTGTTGGACTCAGGAGCTTTGAAAAACTGAGTTTTCCTAAATAAATGCTATTCCCAATACCTGAAAAAGAAGCCAGTTTCTCAACCAGGACTGTCCCCGGAAAATCAAGTTCCAACACTTGACCAAGGCATCCTTGGTATATAATAAATTCCTTCTCTACTTCTGGAAGGAATGGATTATGTACTATTTTTAAAGAGAACAGAGGCAGTAGTCAGGTGGTTCCAGGTCCGAGCTCTTTACGCAATTCTGACCTTACAGTAGAATAGGGCAGTAGGAGACAGAGAGGTACCTGTGATGTGGTCACTGCACACGTAGAGTGCAGCGTGCTATGACACCCTGGAACGCTGGTGCAAACAACCACTCCTCTACAATTTCCAAGGTGGCCGTTACTCTTTTGCAGTGCTGCCATTTTTGATCTCCACCCTTAACTGCCTCTTAGTCTTCCTTCCAAGAAAGGCAGTGGAATCCTCTGCCCCTAAGCTTGGCTCCCAACACAGGCTTCGGGCTCTATTTTCCAAATTCCTTGGGGCCAGAAGTGTTTCAGATTTGGGACGGTTTTTTTAAGACTTTGGAGTGTTTGCTTAGATTTACCAATTGAACGTTCTGAATCCAAAAGTCTGCAATCCAAAATGTTCCAAAACTCTGAAAGTTTCTGGTCACTGACGCGAAACTTTATTTGTCAAAATCTTTTAGATTTTGGAACTTTCAGCTCAGCGTCGCTCTGTCTGTATTAGTTAATAAATGGGTCCGTTGGACTTCAAAGCACCGGTCTGCTAACTTCTATGCTTTCTGAGTGGAGAGAGTACTCTTAGAACTGATTCCACCCTAGGCCTGAGGTCTCTGGGCATCACGTGGTGAAGACCCACACCCAGTGAGATGTGCCATCAGGAGAACAGTTATGGGATCTTATAATGTATTGCCCTAAAATCCCCAAGGACACACACATGTGTAATCAGTAGGCAGATGAAAGAAAAATGAAAGTCCTCCAGAGACGTGGGAGAATCTAGGCCCAGCTTTCAGATTCTCCCAGGACAAGAGCTGGATAATTCTGGCAGTGCCAACCAGGTGCCAGGGGCTTGTTAGCTTGGTGTTTAAAGGGACTGAGTTTCATTTGTCTTGAGGTGCAGTTCTCAGATCTCTGCATGAATCACACTTCCCACAGAGCAGATTCCTCTCGTTTTCTTTGAGCACAAGTCCCTGCCTCACCCAGGTCTCTTTTCAACCTGCTTAATTGCTGCCCCCTGGCAAAAGCGCAGCAACCTGCTACCACTTCACTCATGCATTAAGAAATCAGCGTTAAACTGATGCCCTGTTAACATTCCTGGTTTGGTGTAGACTGCAAAAGAATATATCTAAGGAGCAAAAGAGCCTGTCTAGCCTGCCAAAAATACTAGTTCCCTAGCAAAGAACCAAATTACTGCGACACTGTAGCCTGAAGGAGAGCTTCTGATTAACTGGTGCGAGTGGGCTCTCAGAACACTCCCCCTCGGGCTGTGGCTTTATTACATTTCTCCACTTAACTTTGATCTGCCAAGCGCTTTCACAAAGAGCTGGGAAGTTTGGACTCTAGTAACCAATTTAGGATGGGTCTGTTTCATTGATTGGAATAACAGCCTCCTCTAATGAGATTCTTCACAATAAACATCAGCCTTCTTTTGTTTCCTGACTTCATGAAGAAATCCTGACAGTCTCTCAGCCAGAGAGTCCTACCTATCGCTGTCTCTTCATTGGTCACACCAGCCAGGCTGGTATCTGCCAAGCACCTCTTCAGGGTGTATAATTTGGGTCAGCAGCCCTGGTGATGTGCAGAGTGTCATGGGGGGTGGATGGTCACCCCAGCACAGCAAAACCCAGGCACTGCCTCTGCCTCCAGTCTGCCCCACTAAGTAGCAGAAATTTGGCTAACATCTTGGGTAAACACCAAGGATGGCCAAAGCAGGAACAGTTGCTCCCTGCCTGCTGCATGTGGAACCGAGCTGAGGGGGCGCTGACCCAGAGCAGAGCTAAAGTCCAGTGTGTCATTGTGCTGCTGCTCATTTGGGTGAAGGACATTAGAGAATGTGTGTGGGCCAGGGCTGGTAGTAAAATGATGAGACGGTCAGCTGGGGTGGAGATGGAAGGATAGCAAGGAGCTCTCAGAGTGTTTGCTGTGGGCCAGGTGCTGGTCCAAGCACCTAGTATCAAGGAGATGGACTGAGTTCTAACAGCACCTGAGGAAGTTTGTGGCTGTAAGTGCCTGAGGTCCACAGGTATTTTAGGGCTGGGTTTGAAGCCATGCCATCTCCTGCTGCAGCAGCTGCCCTCAGAGACCAGAGGGGAGAGATACAAAGAGGCCAGCGTGGATGGGCAGGATTGAACCCAGGCAGTACATGAGCCACAGCTTATGGTTTAGATTTCAGTGTTCCCAGAATGTCTCCTGTATTCAGAGACTGGGCTTCTGGAAGGCCACTGGAAGGTGGGGATTCAGGAACAGTTGAGTTTGTAACTTAGTGGGCTGTAAGGAGATGGTGCCTGGTCAGAGGAGCAATGTCACCCACAAGGGTGTTTTCTTGCCATGGCTATGCCCTTCTCTGTAGACCACCGAATGTCCTCACTCTGCCCAATGCTTCTGCCATGCGTTCCCTGCCTTGGAACCAGCAGACCATGAACTAAAACTTCTGCAACTGGGAAGCACATTACCTTCTGCTTTACCTTAAGGGTAATTTGCCCTCAGAATGGGAAATTGCCTAATCTACTGTAGCAGATGGCAGGAGAGGACCAGCCACAGAGTCCAGTTGCCCGGTGACCTTAGGAATGACTCCGCAGGAGAGAAGGAAGAGACAGACCTTGCAGGGTACAATGGACGGTTATGGGCTCAGCTCCTCCCCATCTCGACACCTCTGCCTTCCACCCTCCTGCCTTCCTTCCATTAGAAAGCCTTACATTTGGCCTACACAGCACTAGTACCATGCTCTGGCTTTGATATTTCAATCTGGTTCAGAAGTAAAATGAGAAACAATGGCACTCTCAGGAGACCACAGGGCCACTTGATTTGAGACTGACTGATCTTAGACAAGGCCTGCAAGGAAGGACCAGCACTGAGAAACAGCACAGCAAGTGGAGCCAGAGCCAGAAGTGAGACCAAGTAAGCAGAGCCAGCTTCTGGGACCTGCAGCTGCACCAGGGTGAGGGTTTCCATCTGAAATCCCCACAGGTGGAGTCACTCCACAAAGTCAGCCTGGGGACGAGGACCTCACTGGCAGCGGTGCTTAGAGCCTATAAGATATGTCCACAAGAGGCAGATCCTCTACCCTCAGAGAGGAGTTTTGAACAGCCCAGAAGGAAAAGTTGCAGCCCAGGGGAAACTGAAGAAGATGCCCCAAGCATAGGAGACAAGGCAGGACCCACTTTCCAGAGCCCCAGCCTGGGATGCACTTAGTGACGTAATTGAGCAGTCCAGGATCAAAGGCTCCCTTAGGGGAAGACTCCCATGGCAGCGGCTGCTGCTAGTGATTAGGGGTTGAGGGCCATTTCTACTCAGTGGTTGCACCATGGTCTGGGAATTGGGAGATCAAAAAACTTTAAGTTCCAATAAATAGCTTGGATGCTTGAACTGGTGCCTGTTTTCATCCAGTGCCCGAGGACAACAGGAAGTCCCCCAGACAAGCTCTGTTTCTCAGTGGGGCCACCGAGTGCCTCTGGCCAGAACCACCAGAGAGGCTGGGACACTTGGTCTCAGCTGTGTGGGTGCCTAGGGCAGGAGCATGACACAGCAGGTTGTATCCATGCTATGGGGGCCTCCTGTGCCTGGAGAGAGGTGAGTCCCAGGCTGCGACCCTTGCATGGCTGCCCTGTCCTCAATTCTTCAGTCCACGAATTGGACACATGGAACAGTGCAAAGGCAGTGAGCATCACTCCCATGGGAGGCATTTTGTTTGTATTTATTTATGTATTTATTTTTGTGCAAAATGGGAGCAATCCCAGGAGGCTGGGGACTTCCCTCTGCAAGCTCTGTGTCTAGGCAGCAAATTTGGAAAGCATGTCACCTTCCCCCCACCAGTGTTTTGCACTAAGCTCAAAATATTTCCCCCAAATCCACTGATTGAAGGGAGAAGCCTATAAATAAATGCGATTTTTGTCCATGCCACCCACTTCCTGTCCCCATCTTCTTCCGGATACTACCTCACTGATGAAGTGTGAAGGCAAGTGTCAGCTGATTACAGGGAAGACAGTCAGATGCCCCCTTATTGTTTAGGAGTGCCAGTGGGCATTAGAAGGAAGTACTGTGTACCGGGGTGTGCAGGGTGACATATGTGGCCATGTCGTCCCAGTACCCTCAGCATTTGTAGGCACGATAAGCGAGACTGGAGGAAAGCTGGACTCAGGCAGCCACCCTGGCAAAATGTTAGAATAAGATTGCCCTTCTGTCCCAGTCTGGGATCCCTTGGCTCAACAAATGTTCTGACTAGCTAAGGTCAAACAGCTACCAGTGGATTTATGGTACCTAATCAGAGCATATATTAGGGCAACAGAGGAAGCCCAGGACACGACTGTTCAAGGGCAGGGTCCTCAGTGCGCCTTCTCCAGGTCACCTAGCTCCTTCCCCCTTGAGGCCAGGACGTTTCATGCACACCTCTTTCAGCACACTGCTTGTTCTTTTTGTGTGTTTAGGTCCAGTGTGGATGCAAAATCCCTTCAGACCTCAAAAACACAGAGGGAATACTTGAGTCCCTTGACCTTAATTCATTTTTTTCACACATATTTACACAGATATTTAGGAATCTAATCATATACAAAATTGTAGCAGGTCAATCCTATGGCATTTCCCCCTGACCTTAATTCAAATTCTAAGCAAGAAGGTGAAAGGGGTCTGTCTTAGTGGTGGGAGAAAGCTCGGGCTCCCATTTCCCACCTGCCATCAGTGAACTTTTTCCTGAGGCAAGTTGTCTTTTCCCTCTGTTCGCCAAGGTTGGGCTACTGAGAGCTCACCATAAAGTGATCTGGCAGCTTACATGGGAAGACCCAGGAGTTGGAAGGGGTCTTAGTTATTCTCTCATGGTTGCTGAGATGCAATACCTGACACGCACAGCTATGAGGAAGAAAGGGTTGTTTTGGCCGATAGTTCATCTGGGCATCAGTCTATAGTTGGCAAGGAGGCATGGCAGAGGGCCAGAGCAGAGGAGACAGCTCTTGGGATGGTGGTGGGAAGCAGAGACATCAAAAGGAGAGGGAGGGAAATGCCGTGTTCCAAGCCACACACCTCTGTGACTCACCTCCCACTGAGCTTCCTTTCCAACACCACATCTAACTATAAACCCAGTGGACTGATCCAGCAATGTCACTCCCCCAAAGCCCCACCCATGATTGCATGAGGCTTTGGGGCAACATCAAGCTATAAATCATAACAGGAGGGCTCTCACGTAGGGTTGTAACTTAGTGGCTCCTCCACGGGTCTTCCTGCCACAATCCTCTCCCTAGAAGGGGAAGGCAGCTGCAGCGCGCACCACAGCTCTCAAATACTGGACATACATTGCCTGGTGGACTCAGGTGTCCTAAGTATCAGGCATGACAGTGCGCTCCTGTGCCTCCTGCCTGCCGCTCCCTCCCCGTGCAAGATGGTTCTTGAGCCTGGAGTCCAGAGCATAGTCAGCAGTGGCCTCTGGACCCTTCCTTACACCTAAAAGTAGGCTTAGGACAGAAGTCTACCTGCCAACCTCTTTGGCTGAGACTCCACTGCATTTTGTCACTAGGAAACACAGAGCAGTGTTTTTAGAAGTGCATGTAGTGGCCTTTCCAAAGTGGCCGCCCTTCGCTGGAGCTGGCTTCTACTAATTCCAGCACCATCCAATCAGCTCCCCAGGCCCAAGCTCACGGGCACACAGCCCAAGCCGCATAAGCAGCAGAATGAATGAGAGTGGATCCCATCCATGCTCTCCACCCAGAACCTGTCACTGCCATTCGGTCCCCTCTCTGCATCCTCAGTGATTCCATATTTTATGAATGACACCTTCCAGGACTTGCTGGCCCACTTTGCGACTGCCTGCCTCGCTGATTTCCTGAAGGACTCCAGGAGGAGGCTGCACACACTGAGTGGGGCCAGATGGCCCTGGCTGCCCTCCACCGGGGCCGGCACTTTGCCAGGCCGTACAAGTGCAGCTCTGTGACCCCATGGACAGGGCATTGTTCAGGTGGCCCTGCATGGTCATGCCAAAATCTGCTGCCAGTGCACTGCCTGAAGCTCCCTAGCGCTTCCCATGGGGAAGAATTCATTCCTCCACCTGCAGCCTCACCACACACATCTGTAGGCAGAGCATGCTGACTAGCGGTCACCCCACCACCAAACTTCAGGCCTGCACCGTCCTGGACACGGAAGGCAACTGGGCAGAGGAGGTGTGGTCGCTTCTCTACCTTCTCCCTTGCTCACTTCCTTCTTTAAACACAAGAGGAGAAGGCCTCACCATTGAAGCCTGTGTGGCCTAGAGTCTAGACCCTGCCTGCAGAGTAGGCTACGGCATGTATCCCACAAGAAGGGTGACTGTGCTGGGGTCATAGACAGCAGCCCACCCTGAGAAGACACATCACAAAGCGCCTTGCATTTCCTGATGAGTACATACGGTCCTGAAAGCACGAGTGTGACGTCCACTGCAGTTGTGTCCTTTCTCGGGCAGAATGCAGTCTAGGTACCTGGGCACCTGCCTACCATTGGTAGGTAAGAGGAGGCCATGCTTTGGGTGTTAGTCCAAATATTCCTGTGCTCAGGGGAAGGAGCTGGGCTTCAGAGGGACTCTGGTGTTTGGCCCGAGCTTCTGCCCAGCAGAAGCCTCCAGCTGGCCGTCCCATGCCAGTGGGCCGTGTGTTTGCCCTCCCAGCCATGGCTGAGCCCTGCAAGCAGTTCCCTCCCCAGTCTCCTCTCTTTCCCTCTGCAACAGTAGCCCGAGGACTGAACTTCTGATACTGTCCCTGTGCCTGGTGTCTCAGTGTCCCCAGCCCTCTGACAGTTACCGCTGAGTACCTGGACAGCCCTTCCCCAGGCAACAGCCCTGCAGGACAGAGGCAGCTGTGTGGGGGCCAGCTGCAGTGGAATCTCCAGTGCAAAACAGTTTTCCGCTTCTTTCCGCCACACCCTTTCCCATCCTTTAGTGACACTTGGGGCAGTTTCATAATGTTCCAGTCACTTTGAGTGAACAGAACATTCTAGTGCAGTCGCATGTGTCTGTTTCACATCCTATTAAAGAGCTGTGGCTCGGCGTCCTTCCCGCACACCACCCTCTGGCAGAGGGACTTGCACAGAGGGTCTGTTCTCCTCTTCCCCTGCCTCCCAAGTCTCCTTAGAATCATTCAAAAAGGAGGAACTTGGAATAGGATGTGTATCTGGCTGCTGCCTGCTGGCAAGCCAGGCCAAGTGGTGGCCAGCTTTGTGGCAAATGCCAGGAAGATTCACTTTGCCTCCCCTGTTTCCAAACCCTCTGCTCCACCCCAGTCTTGTCCATAGCCCATTGCCCTTGGGGTTTCCTTTGCCAAGCAGCTTCCCAGGAAGGACACTGGTAACATTCCATGGCAGCCATATGGGGAAAGGCAGCCAAAGGTGAATTTATCTATGTGCCTGTTTTGTTCTGATTCTCCCTGAGGGACACCCAGAGAATAGGCCCCTTCCACCATGAGGGTGTCTTTGTATTTAAGAATGGCAAACAGAGAATACAGCAAGCAAATGTTCATGCTGGCCTGATCCTCCATGATGACCTTCAGGCCAGCACCCCCTTTCACACATGGAGTCAGGGCTGATTTCCCACAATCACAGGCCACTTCAGGAAATGGGGCCTCTCTGAGGACAGATGAAAAGAGGCATGTGTAGGGCTGGGGAGATAGCTCAAAGAACTGAGAGTCTCATTAGGCAAGCATAGGGGCCAGAGTTTGGTCCCTGGCACCACATGCCCCCCTGGCCCTGGCCCCAAGTGTGCAGAGCCACCAAGTGAGACCAGGTGTGGTGGCACGTGCTTGGAATCCCAGCACTAGGGAGGCTGAAACAGGAGGATCACTATGAGTTTGAGTTGCAGAGTGAGACCCTGTACCAAACACATACAAAGAAAAAAAAAAAAAAGAGAAAGAAGAAAGAAGGAAGAAGGAGGAGGAGGAAGAGGAAGAGGAGGAGGAGGAAGAGGGGGAGGAAGAGGAAGAGGAGGAGGAGGAGGAGAGGAAGGCTTGTGCATGCCACCTCCTGAAAAGGGCATGGAGGGAGGCCAAACCCGAGGGAGATCAAACTGCCTATTAGAATAATTAAGAGTCAGAAACAAAACAACCCCACCAAGAAAGAAAAACAAAATGGCCATCCATAAAATTCCTGCTGTGATTTGGAGAACGATCCTGCGTAGCTCTTCTGGTAAGGAAAAACCACACTAGATCTGAAGGAGAGAAAAAAAGTGTGAACAAAACATTATCGGGCATGACTTGGGAGGCAGAGCTGGAGATGAAGCTGGTACAAAGGGTTAAAGGAACAGAAGGGCTTTTTACTAATGCATCAGGAGAAGAGATATTGAAGGGAAACAGGCCCTCTAATAAATCAGACTGGCATTAAATTAATGATGGGTCTGAAACAGCCGAGATATTGAACTCATTCTTCAAACTCTGCCTTGTTGTCATCAGCAATAGAAACGAAGAGAGGCACAACGAAAGCTTTTGAAAGCAAACACCAGCAGAAGCAGAACCCAGAGGCTGGGTCACCTGAGCACCTCCTGAGCAGGTAGACACCATGGTGCCCTCCTTCTCCCCAGCAGTGTCGACCACAATTGGTGTCCCCCGTTTAGAACAATGCCTCAGATTCTCCTCACTGTCACTATGGTTCCTGTAAGTAAAATTAAGGGTGCACTGAAGTAAAACCTAGGTTCGTGATGAAACAGGACAAGAAGAGCATGTGAAAAGCAAGAGAGGGCCAGATGTGGTGGCACATGGCAATAATCCTAGCACCCAGGAGGCCGAGGCAGGGGGTCACTGCAAGTTCAAGGCCACCTTGGGCTACATAGTGAGTACAAGGCCAATCTTAAGAGGCCCTGTTTCAAAAACAGTGAGAGATCCTGCTGTCCAAATGAAGGCAAGCGCTGGGAAAACCTCCAAGCCCAAGCTGAGGAGCTCAAGCAAGTCAAAGCTCAGCAGCTGCTGGGCTGATCTGGATCTCACTGAGCTTTCAACAGTGGCCTCCTCTCCCCCTCTCCTGCCACAGACACCAACTTGGGTCTCCCTGCGCTTGTGCATCTCATCTGAACAGTTCCTACAGTGCGGTGGTTGGAGCGATGCAGCGATGGTCCCCCCACTGCACTAGAATCTGTGGATTTATGACACAGCTCCACCTAGGTCTCAGCTCTATTCCCGGTCACCAATGGCTTCCTGTCACCTCTTCTTGTACCTAGACTCCTGCGAGACTCAGACACACTTCTCGCTTTCAGGACCCAACCTCCTGTCATACAGTTTCCCACTGAGTTCTCTTCACCCCCCTCACCTCATCCTCTGAGGGCCACCAAGATTGCTCGTAACACAAGTGAGTTAATGTGCTGGCGCCGGGGCCTGGTGGGATGGCTCAGTGGTCTAAAGCGCCTGCTTGGGAAAGCCTGGGCGGCTTCAGGGACCGCGGTTCGATCCCCAGCACCATGTGCTGCGCCAGCCGTGCCCTCAGGGTGGGCTAAGCTGGCCATAAAAATGAGTGAATACACAAACAAAGGTTCTGAAACAAGAGGAAAAAAAAATGTGCTGGTGCTGAGGGGGATCAGGACTTGCATTGGTGAGGTCTTAATGCAGAGAGTAATGCATGGTGATTATTTAGGGCCATGGCATGGTCAGGGAGGTGGCTGGACAGTGCAGCCTGCTGGTGGTATAGGTGACAGTGGAGGAGTTTCCTTCGGAGCTGGTTGGTCTTACCAATATTTGGTCTTGCTCATGGGAGAACCCAGTACAAGGGCTGTGGCTCTCTGGTCAGGGGCCATACAGCAGCACAGAAAGGAAACCTTATTTTATGTCTCTACTAAATTCTACTTACCTAGTTACCTAGTTACTGATCTTCAAAGGGAAAAGGTGGTGAGAAAAATCATCTCATTTGTATGAATTTTCCATACTTGTCCTCCAAATCACTATCTAAGGTGATATAATTATTTGTCTATAAATTTGGAATTTTGCTAAAACATAATTGAATGGGCAAGTAAACCCCATATACTCCCTACAGCTTGTTTACTGATAAAAATCCTTACACATAATAGACGTTACCCTGAAAAGTATGTCTGAATATAAATGTGCCACTTTTGGATGTATCAGATGGGATACTATTTAAAGAAAGCTTATAATGATAACTATTTAAAAATAAGAGTGCTTTATAAAATGACTAATCACATGTAAATTTAGGACTTTTAGATGATCTATTATTTATAGCACAGCTCATTTGCATACTGTATACTTTAACCATGTGTTTTCACGTGCATGTACATTATGTATGCATGCACTAATCTGATATGACTAGCTAGCCACTGTTGTGGCCAATACTGAGGAAAACAGCTTACCAGGAGGAAAGCTTTGTTTTGTTCCACCATTTCAGAGTCCTCACCTCTGCTAGTTGGCCTGATGGTTTTTGGGTCTGTGGAAAGGCAGAATATCATGGCGGGACTCTGTGGCAAAAGACGCTGTTTCCCTCATGGTATCCACCAAAGAAAAGAGGAAGTGAGGAAGGAAACAGCCTGGGTTCCCAAATCCCCTTCCAGGGCAGGCCCAGCAACCTCACTTCCTCCCTATAGGCCCTACCTTCTGAAGGACTGCCTCCAGGCAATGCTACAGGCTGGGAGCCATGCCTTCAGCATGTGGACCTTTAGGAGAACTTTCAGAGGCAAACCGTAACAAAATGGCAGCTGCACAGGCTGAACTGGCAATGTTTTCTTCTGCTCCAGGCTGTAGCTGTGAACAACGCAGCATTCACTGGGAGCTAGGGACCCGTACCTTCTTCAGGAAGGATGCTCCCTTGGGCCACATGACAACAGAGCAATGCTGCCCCTCCAGCCATGCTTTGAAAAAACTCCTTCTGCCTTCCTTTGCAAATTGTTGATTTTTAAAAAGTTTTGCTTCCACGTTTTTGCAGGACAAAAGACACATGAACAGACCACTTCAGGTGGAATGGATGATGGTGGTCCAGGTTGGGCAGGAAAAGGGAGGTCTCTAACTTCATAGACTTGGCTGCAACTCCTTGCCCGGCTTTCTGACCAGGGCTCTCAGATCCTGTTAGCCCAGTTATTTATTACCTGGGCATACTTTTTGGAGATCACCAACCATTACCCTTTTCTGTTACTGTTTTTATGAGCAAGTTCCAAAACTTTTAGTCTTAAAAATGTGGAACCATGACATCTGGAATGTAATTAAATGCTGGGTTGGTTCTAGATTCCACATAAGAACGTATTCTAGGAGTATTCCTAATGTAGAATTAGAATGTTTAATTTATAGACTACACAAAGTCAGAAGAGGAAGAGAGGAAGAAGGCCAGTTCTATTTCAAGATGTTCTGTCTTAGTTGCTTTCTCATTGCTGAGACAAAACACTCAACACCCACAAATGAAGGGAGGAATAGTTTATCTAGCTTACAGTTTGAAGAGGCTGTAGTCCAGGATTAGCTGGTTTCAAGCACAGTAGATGGCAGGCAGGTATTATGGAGGAGAAACAGTTCACGGTCGGCAGAAGGTAGCAAAGAAACTGAAGGATCTTAGCAGCTTCTTTCTGCCCCTTTTACATTCTATCTACACTATTAGGATTAGGGTAGTGCCAATGATTCCAGCAGGACCCATTGTAGATCCAGCCCCCTCTGAAGAAGTCCCACTTATGACTGTATGAGGCTTTGGGATAACTTCTAGGCACAAACCATTATACTTCCTTTGATGTCTTTTTGATATGGTATTAATATTTTGCCAATAGACTTTGGGTTTTCTCTGGATAGTCTTAGGTTCTTTTGAGGCATTCTCTTCCCCTGCATTTTGTTACCATGAAGGTCACCTTCTGTGGTGGTGGCCATAGCCCCACACATATTCCTGCTCTCTCTTGTCACATCTGCCCTCTATGCTGGTCATCATAGCATCAGACATTTCCTAGGAGTTGCCGATGCTATGAAACCCATGAAGCTCTTACATAACTTGACTCCAGAATAGCAAAAATATCAGCAACATTAATAAACAAAGAAGCTCCAAGTCACACCAAAGACAACAGAGCAAAGCCACCCCACAAAGAGACAAGTAGCTCCATAAAATCATGTGCTGTAACATCCACTTGCTCTGCAACTCTGTTTGTAGCTGAATGAGACCATGGTCACCAGGGCAGCACTTACTGATCCCCTGAAAGCAGCAGTGGGGACAAGACTGAGATCACATGAGCCTCAGATGAGAAAGGTAAACGTTTCATCTTCTTGCACTGCCGCATAGATTCTGTGAAAGTTTCTAACACAACGTTCCCAATAAGAGGGTAGAAAAGCTAATCAGATTCTTTCTCATAAATTGTTGAACTGGCAAACATGTTTGCCTTATCGAGTTAAAGTGTTGATGGTCTTCAAAATGTTTTGCATGTCATGAATTCACAAATCATCTCATTCATGTTTCATAGGAGCAGACTTTTGGTCCTTTCTTCTGTCCCTCTTGAACTGAAAGATCTATAATGCAATGATAGGAAGGACCCTGGAATCACTGCTGTGCTTCCCCTATGGTCTCATTTAACCTTTTCCCTCTCTTAGGCCCATCTTTAAATACAGATGCACTGGGGACAGGTTTCAACCTGTGAGTAGGGAGGGACAGGTAAGGACAATCTGTGGGCCCCGTAGCTCAGGAGCTAAGACTTGTGCAGGCTCTCCTGGGCTGCCATGGTTGAGACCCACTGCTGCATGCCAGTGGTGCAGCTTTATCAGCCACCCAGTCAGTGCCTCCATTTCCTCGCTCACGCTGCAGGCATCCCAGCAGCACCTCTCATAGGGGGCGCACGGAAGAGCAAGTTCATCAGTGTTTCTAACTCTGTCATAGCAGATCTAAGCATCTAAGTCCTGCATTTTGCAAGCATTAGCATTTGCTTAAGTGAGAAGTTCTACTCTAGTATTACATTAAGGCAGTGATGATAGATTTATTTATCTACTAACAGATATTTCAAGAGCTCTGACTACCTGTTGAGTGTTCCACTAGTCACTAAGCAAGAGCGGTGGAAAAGTAGTGTAATTTGGGATTTGTAAGCAAGCATTTCATGTCACATTGGGTGTAAAAAGAATAACAGCGTCATTCCAGTGTCCTCAAACAACTTAACTACATCATGCTATGCTTGTGTGAGGGAACAAAATGCTGATGGGAAAGGCATAGAAACACAGAAAGACATGCACAGTGAAAAAGTCCGCCTCAGAGCCTTTGCATTTGCTCTTTCTTCCATCTGGAAAACTACATAAAGAGTGACCGCTCAGAGTTGTCATTGCTGAGCAAATGGAGAAACTGAGAAAGATAAATTGCAAAAGAATACATACTATATAATTCTATATTTTAAATAGACCAAAGTAGGAAGACTTCAGAGTTTACAGCAAAATGTGGTAACTACTATGATTGCTTCATAAGATTACTGGTGATTTTCAGGTTATCTTTGTCTATCTTCTAAGTTATATATAAAAACTATTTTTTTATTAAACGGGTATTATGAAAAAAAAGAGTGTGTTAGTTACTTTTCTCTTATTGCTGGGACAAAATACATGCACCCAGAATTAAGGAAGAAAAGGTTTATTTAACTCACAGTTTGTGGCGGTTTCAGTCCATACTCAGCGGGCTCCAAGGCAGAGCACCTCATGGAAGAAGGCAGCAGTTAGAAAGCAGCAAAACAGCGAGAGCAGAGGGAAGAGCAGCAGCAGTAAGCGAGCCTCTCTCCTTCCATTCCACGGCATGCAGCACTCACACCCATAATCCCAGCCCTGGACCATGAATCAGTCACCAACTGTAGAAGCTGCCCCATGATGGTGTGAGGCTGTGGGGGACATCTAGACACAAACTATGCCAGAGAGTGTGTGCAAAGCACCAAATGCAGTCAGCCTCCTACATTGCCACCCTCTGACAAGCTCTGGGCTCAGTGCTCCACATGCTGACCACTATGCCTGAGGCTGGGATACAGCTGCTCAGGTGGGGTCTGACCTCAGCCCTCCCGAGAGTCCTACTCTCAGGAGCAGAGTACATTGCTCTGCTCAGAACCACTCCGATCTGATTTTGGCCCATGGCCCAGCAAGCTTTTCACCTTCTTTACTGGGATGATATATACATACATAACATAAAAATCCACCTTTCTAGCCATTTCTAAGTGCACTGCTCTGTGGCACCAGTGTGCTTACATTGCTCTATGCCCATCACTGCCATCCATCTCCAAAACTGCTTCATCACCCTAAACAGAAACTTGGTGCCCTTGAACATTAACTCCTTGGGCTAGGGAGATAACTCTGCAGCCTAAGTGCCTGCCTGGCAATCGCAAGGATCCAAGTTCGATCCCTGCTACCACACGCCATGCCAGCCCTACACAGGGCCAGCCACTGAAACCAGGCATGGCGGAGTGCGCTTGTAATCCCAGCACTGGGGAGGCTGAGATAGGAGAATCACTGTGGGTCTAAGCTGTGTAGCAGGACCCTATATCAAGTAACTAGATAACAACTAAATAAATCTTTAAAAACAAAAACAAAAACAAAAGATGCTGCCTCCTCATTCCCCTTCATTCCTCAGCTCCTGGCTGCCCCATGTCACTCTGAATTTACCACTTTTGATCTAAGGGGACTTATACAATATTTGTCCTTTTACATCTAGTGTATTTCACTTAACATCTTTAAGTTTCATCTATAGATAAGAATATTATTCCATTTCCCATTGCATGCAGACATCAGGCTTTGTTTATCATCCATCCATCTGTGCATAGTACCTTGTTGCTACCTTTTTGCTGTTGGGAATAATGACCCTATCAACATGATGAAAAGAGGGCCGGTGAGATAGCTCAGTGGACTAAGCTCCTGCTTTGGCAACTGTAGGCACCAGGGTTCAGTACCTGGTCCCATGTGCCACACCAGCCCTGCCCCCAGGATGAGCTGAGCCAGTGACTGAGTCCTGGCATGGTGGTGCACACCTGTAATCCCAGCACTGGGGAGGCTGAAAACAGGTGGATCACTACGAGTCCTAGCTACATAGTGAGACTCTATACCAAATACATAACCCCCCCCCCAAAAAAAATGGTGAAAAGAAATCCATTTGAATCTCTACATTCCATTCTTTGGGATAAATATTGGGACATGGGGCTGCTGTGTGCTGGGGAAGCGCGAGCTCACCCTCCGAGGCGCCATCGCACTGCTTTGTATAGTGTGCAGCGGGGGTGCCAGAGCTCCGCACTCAGGAAGCCGGGCCGGCAGCCCTCCCTGTGTGCCTCCCTGCTCCTCACAACTCTTGCCTTGGCTCTTGGTTGCCCAGGCTTCCCTTCTCCCTTGAAGAGAGTCCCACAGGAGGAAACCATGCTAAGTGCTTGCAGGAGCCCAAGTCCAGGTCAAAGGCTTTGGCCATTGCTTTCCTCTTGCAGAAAAGGGCAGCTAGCCCTCAGGACCTACACTGCCAGGCTGAGAGTCTAGCCCTGAGTCCACGGATACCAACTACACGAGGACCTCCCACCCCCAGAAGCCTCACAGCCCCAATCTTCTCCTCTATCAAAATGCCTTGTTTTTCTGGTTCTCAGAACTACAAGTAGATTTCTCTGGACACAAGCATGCCTAGATAAGAATAAAATATTCTGTTAAAGTGTTTAGGTTTGGGCCAGATGCTATTCTGAGAAAGTGATGTCATCTCATTGCCAGGATAGCTCTTCTTGTCCAGATGGTTTCAACTGTGGACAGTGTGATCACGACACAACCACAGCTCTGGCCATCCTACACCCACTGCTCGCAGGGGACCACATGCTACACACACATTCCTCTCCCTCTCCTAGGAGGTCACCTCACTTGATGGCACATGCCCAGATGTCAGTTTCAGAGAACAAGCTTCAGAGAAGACATCAGCAAAGTAGAAATCAGAAACAATAATGGAATGGAGAGCTAAAGGCAATCTGGCCTCCTCTGCATCTCACGGTGTAGATTTTGTGCTTGGTCCCCGCGTTTCATTTTTTTCACCTCTCCTGAGTGTGGAAGCCTTGTCTCTTCCCAGGAACAGTCATCCTGGTCACAGGAGTGGGAAGCAGCCTTTCTCCACTGCAGGGAACTGATGAATTTGTATGACAGTAGGCAAGTCACATGAAAATGACTTCAAACATGAATCAGGGAGATTTCCCTCTCCAGCTTGGCCCGAGGAGACACAGCTTAGCTTATGATTTCACTTACAGATGTTTATTTCTCATATTCTTTCAAGTTGATCTTTGTAGTGTGCTGCTGCCTAAAGTCCATGTGCCTCCACAGCTGGAGGTAAACCGGACTACCTGCCTAATCCACTACCTTAGATCTGTACCAATAAAGAGGTGCATGACACCAAGCAGTAGCTCTTCGCCTTGTATTCTTTGGGCTGTGGCTATGATTTTATGCCTTTGCCCCAAATTATAGGCCTCCTCTTTCCTCACCTCATCAGCTTATTTCCACTCACAGGAAGGGAGAGAGAGAGAGAGAGAGAGAGCATTAGTGAGGATAAGCTGGTGCCCACAAACCCAGCAGCCCTAGGTACCTGCTTTTAATACATCACCCCATTATTGACAATTCCTATCAATTCCCCATTTTTATGTAGCTGATAATGTCCAAACAAGGGAACCTGACTGGAAGGCCTGCTTTCATTTGTATCTTTAAACAAAACCCAGTTCTCTCTTTCTTATCTGACTTGACCGTGAAGTTCTCTGGGGCAGAGAACCGTCTCACCAGTGATGTACCTGTGACACCCAGAAAAGGTCAGACAAAAGGTTGTTGGGTAAAGGAAGGCACACCCGTCATCCAAAAACTCCATCATCACTATGATCATCCAGTGGAGAAAGCCTAGGAGGCTTTCCTTAGAATGGTAAGTGGGGGCTGGCGAAATCTGAGGGCTAGAACATTTTCTAGCACTCCTAGATGGAGTAGAGCCCGGCAGTCTCCCATGCAGCCCAGGGCTAGCGGTGGATCTGGCCCATGTATGTCAATGCTCCCTTCTCAAATTCAGAAGTCCTTGCCAATCTTATTAATCTCAGCCAAAGCTTTGCCACTGTGAAGGCCCCCATCTTTGCAGTTGGTCTTGCTGCAGGCAGACAGGAGCTCGCGAAGCTGTTTACTGCAGTCCCACTTCATTTTCCCCACCTCTTTTCTGAGCGCAGATAAAGAACATGAATGTGACTGCTATTTAGGTCTTATAAATGCTAATACCACAGTAAGTTGTACAAGATGTAAAACAAATGCACTTACCTGTGGTAATGCATTCATTTAATTTAGATGCTAAGTACACAATGGAGAATGTGATAAATAAGTTGCTGAATGATTAAAATGAACCCTTAATTTCTTATAATTGTTCAAGAAGGAAATTACAGGCAAATATTAATGCTTTTTATAATGATCGCTTCTCCTCAGGTAAGCGAAAAGACACGGTTTCCTCCTAGTATATCATCTGTCCCATTCACTCTAATAAATTCAGTTAGAGACCCTACTGTCATTTT
Organism: Myocastor coypus; assembly: GCA_004027025.1. Lineage (NCBI taxonomy): Eukaryota > Metazoa > Chordata > Mammalia > Rodentia > Myocastoridae > Myocastor > Myocastor coypus. The sequence goes on along the minus strand of PVJA010004166.1, from coordinate 43,417 downwards.
GAAAACCATTCTCTGCCACCTAGACTTTTAGCACACGAACAGCCAATGTTTCTAAGTGCTCACTGAGATTTATAGCGAGAATTAATCGTAGAGGTAACTCTAGTTTAATAGCCATTATGGATTAGAAGCTAAAGCAGTTAGGGAACCTGGCCACAGATGACACAAGGAACCAGTGGCTGAGTCCAAGGTACACTTTAGGAAGAAATGCCTGACAGATAGAGCTCCTCACCTGGGATAAACAATGAACAGTTTTTGCAACTGTAAAAGAAAACGTTCTTAGAGATCAACTCTTAGCTAATAGGGTGTCCTCTAAGCTGTAGCATGGCACTGGTGTGTCAGCTGTCTCTCTCAGGCCAACCACTCTACACAAAGCTACCCAGTCAGAAGCAATGGCTCTGACACCCCTGAAGAAGCCAGGACTGGGCCTGTGGCTGTGCACTCCTGGAAAGGTCTCCTCATAGAAGGGAACGTGCAGCCTCGTGCCTGTAGCAGAACATCTGGTTTTCTCACATCATAGGCTTCCCATGGTCCTCTGGTATAGGTGAGGACCTTGCTCCTGGATGGAGACAGCCGGATCTGGGGCTTCTGGCTCCCCTGTGCCCACGAGGTAGTGCCAGGGTCAACTCCTTAGCACACGTGTTTCACTCTTACGGTAGCACTGGAAAACTCAGCTCTGCCGGAGTGCAACGTCAAGACGGTGCCTCGGCTTCAAGGTCAACTTGGGGGTCACCCAAGGCAAAATGCACTGAGGCATAAGTGGCATGAATTTATTTCCAGCTCACTGTGTGTCTGCATTTAGCCATCAGAAATTGAATAAAAGCTTAAGCTTAATCTCTGCTTAACTAGAGCCCAGCAGCTAAAGCGGCTATGCAGTCGCATATAGAATATCATCTTGAGGCTGACTGGTGTTAAATATTTCACTATGCACAGCAACCTTGGGTATGTTCAAATGACAGGTAGGTGACAGCAGAGAAAATTAACCCTTGGGAGAAGAGCTTGGCAAAGCGCTGCCACCAGAGGTTTATTTCTGGCCTCCTTGCTTCCTTTAGTAGGTATCTCTTTAAGCATCTCTTAGTTAAGTCTAGCCAAAAAAGACCAGTGAGGTAATGGAGTTTCTTGTGACTGTCCTCAAGAAGGTGGAATGGGGAAAACAGCCAAGTTGGTGCAGTGCACCTATCCTGTAAATAAAAACTTTCTGCCTTTCAGTCTGCTTCTTTCTATAGTTTTTAAAATGTACTGATTGCCCTAGGTCTCCAATGACTGCAGGAAGCACGTGGTAGTGGCATAGGTCAGTCAAGTAGGAAAATAGTATGTGAACTAGTTTAGATTTACTGAGGGCTCATTTAGCTGCTATTCTAGATTCCATGCTGTGCCACATGCATCATAGCTTGGGTGTGGGAAGGAGGGAAAGTATACTCTGTGTTTCACAAACTGCCTTGCAGCTGGGATCTGCATGCAGCCTGGACTCTAATTAACAAGTGCACAGAGTCTGGGGGATGTTTGTGAGCAGTGGAAGCCACAGACCCTAGGTGAGACCCCAGCTGTGTCTGCTGGATGAGCTAACCTCCCTGGGTCATGTGGGAGGATTGCTGGGGAGCAGCATGCAGAGACAGAACCTCTAAGTGGCAGGAGCTGATGGCAGTTGGATCCTACAGGTCAGTCCTGGGCTACAATAGGCATTTCCCTAGCCAAGCCAAGTTCTCTGGAAATCCCAGGAATTCTCAAAGCTAATGACTTTCATTTCTTCTTCCTTGTCTCAGCTAAGTTTCCTCTGTTGTCTCCAGCTATGAACCTTAACCAGGATTAAGATAGCACCCAAGGTGGTGGCAGCAATTGAATCTTGAGAACATGGACACCCAGAACTGGGTTTCCAAAGATGCGGCCAGTACTAAAAGACAGGAAGTGCGCACCCAGGAGATGCTGTGGTGAACTGTTTGCTTCAGTTATCATCTGTGCTGCACAGAAGGCAAGCTCCTGTGATAGGCCACTAGCAAGGCGTGAAGGACCCTGGAACTTTGAGGTGGATGATCTAATCCTCACTGCTGGAAAGCCAAACGAAAAAGATGATAGAACTTAATATTTTAAAGTCTCAATTCAAGACATGCTGGTGGGCATCTTCTAAGGGAGTCCGACTGGCCCCCCACCTACCTGTGTTCACCCCTCCTTCAGTGAGGGCTAGAATTAGTGTCTCACATTAATAAAAACATGGAATATGACAAAGATGATGGGATCTCACTTCCAGGACCAGATTATAAATAGATGGTGACTTCCATGTTGTGTGTTACCTTACCTTCTTCTGGATGACAGCTGACAGACCAGCAGGCAACCCTGTGGAGAGGCTGACATGGCTGCTCACCAAGCCCGCCAATAACTACATTTCTTCTAGGCCAGAAGATGGATCCGGCCCAGCGAGGAACCCAGAGCTCAGGCCTTAGCCTGACTGAAGCCTCATGGAAAACTTAAGTCAGAGGCTAAGCCACAATGGATTCAGAAAAAGTCAGTGTAATTTTAAGCTTCTGAGAATGGGTAAAGACTTTTATAGATGTCAAAAACAGATGCTTTCGGTCTGTGGATTCACAAGTTTCTTCAATGGTCCCAAAAGAGTTTTTTACCCATCAAAGCATTAGGGAAGATAAGACTGAAAACTGGATTCTAAATCCGGTTCTGGAGGGTGATAGACTGTAAAAGCCTCCTGTGCCAAGGAGACCTTGAGTCCAGCAGCCAAGACGAATGTCAGCGAGTTTTCTTCTAGTTTCTCTAGAGTTCGTAAAGTCAACTTCTGGAAGGCTTTCCTAGCTCCAGCTCAGCACAAACAAAACAGGCCCAAATACAATACTGTGTCTATTAAAAACTACTGTATTAACTAGCCAGTAATGGGCCAGAGAGACTTGGCAGTCTGAGTTCCTGCCTGGCAAGCACAAGGTCCCGTGTTTGATCCCTGGTACCACATGCTGCTCTGCCTGTGCCAGCCCCTGAAGCTGGGTGTGGTGACACATTCCTGTAATCCCAGTGCTGAGAAGGTTGACACAGGAGGATCACTATGAGTCCAAGCTCCATAGCAGGACCCTGTATCAAGTAAATTAATTAAAGATTCAGCTAGCCAAGAAGCAGGTGGTTATAATCTATACTTAAATTCATTTGCAAGGAGCACAATCAGGTGGTTATTCACTGTGAAACCATTTTACAGAAGATTGATTCTATTCAAAGAGCTAATTTTCAATGAGCAAATGGGGGCAATAGGTTGATGTAAGTTATGTTTACAGTATAGCTCTTATTTTTATTCAAGTACAGGGAGGAATCAAATCAGGAGATGACTGCTGTTGAAAAGATGGATCATACTCGTAATTCCCAAGAGTGGGGGCACAGTCCAGATGGAGGCAGGGCACAGGGCAGGACCAGCATCAGCAGAGAGCAGAGCAGGTGAGGGGGAAAAGATGGACAAGAGCTTTATGGGTGTTTCCACAGGAAGGAGCATGGGTTCCTCATGGGAGTCACTCAGGGCTGGTTAGCTAGATTAATTCCACGCTGGGCATGGGATTGTGCACAGGAGCTGTTTTGGAAGGCATGTGGTGGCTGAGTGTGTGAGAGCCTCACAGACAAGGCCAGTGTGGGTGCTGGACTGCTGGGTTAAACATGAGAGAAGGCATGCTCCTGTTTCTCACCAGCTATGTAGGGAGCCTTTCACCTTCTCTAGATTTTAGTTCACTCCAGGAGGGGTTGTGTCTTTGTGGTCAACAAGTTTCAAAGGTCAGTTCATCAGAGTACACATAATTCAATTTCTGTATTCTTCTCACTATACATATGCAAAATGTTAGCTGTGTTCATCTGAAAGTCAGAGATCTTGAAAGAGTGCTGTAGTACAGAGCTTGGTGAGGATGTGAAGATAGATGGCAGGAACCATTCACCAGGATGGGAAGATGGATGGCAGGAAGGAAAATGAAGCCGGGCCTGGTGGTGCAAGCCTGTAGCTCCAGCACTCTTGGAGGCTGGAGCAGCAGGGTCATAAGTTTCAACCCAGTCTGGGCAACTTCATGAGATCCTGTCCCAAAATAAAAAAGGAAATGGAGGTAAGTCATGGGGAAGGTCCAGGGTGCATTCCTGAGTGTGGTAAAACTAACAAGGTTTTAAATCCTTAGTTCAAAAGTGATGTTATGGGTTGGAGTGTCCACCAAAGGCTCCTGGGCTAAGGTTGGTCCACAGCATGGCTCTTTGGGGAGAGAGTGGAAAATTTAATAGGGGGCTCCTACTGGGTAAACACAGGTCACTGGATGTGTGATCTTGAAGGACAACATGGGAGCCCAGCCCTTCTGCCTTTTGTCTCCTTGCCATGAGTTAACTGGCTTTGCTACCACACACATCAGCATCATGAGGTATTTCACCCACCAGCGGCCCAAGCAGCAATAAGACCAACCAGCCATGGACTGAAACCTCTAAGACTTGGGTCAAAATAAACCTTTCCTCTTTATCTGTTAACTATCTCAATATTTTTGTTACAGTAACAAAACTCTGGCTAATACACAATGTTTGAGAACTATTACTATGGGTTATAATGCAGCATCCTTATTTTCTCAAGTTATCCCAAACATGGCCATTATTAATCCCTTTGAAGTAGATCTACACACTTACATACTTATCATTTTTAAACATCTTGTTTTCCAGCTTTTAATGCTGCAGATTTACCTGGCATTTTCCCTTCCTAAGACCTAAAGTCAGAATGGTGCAGTAGAAGATGTGCAACGGGTACACATATTGGGGTGCCTTTATTTCTAGGCTCTCTCGCTGAACAGAAAGAAGACTACATCTTCAACTTCAAAGCCAACAGGAATACTTGATTGCATAGAGAAGCAAGTCAGGGGAAAGAAAAGCTCCTTGTTTAGTAGAATTTCAACAATAAACTTAGATAATTTGATGAGACTAGAACAGAGAGAGCCACTTCATGCAAGGGTCCTCAGCACAGGCTAAAGTTAGTGCCAAAGGTATGATGATAAAAGAGGTACTTAAATGGTCTCCAGGTACCTCCCACAGACACTTGTTACAATGAGAAAAGTATTTCTGGCCAGCAGACAGGAAGCCAAAGTCACCATGCCTGGGAAGGGGGCATGTGCCCCTCCTGGGATTCAGCAAATGGTTCAAATGAGGCATGAAAGGGATATCTGCCAGAATGTCACAATGTGGTCTAATGTCAAGACATCAGACCAACCCAAACTGGAGTTCACCAACCCAAAGAACTGGCCAGTGTTTCTTAAGAACAACAAAATTGTGACAAAGAAAGACTGAGGGAACAGAATACAGGAACTGAGGAAGCCTGATGACTGAAAGGCACATGGGAACCTGAAATGGGTGCTCAATAGAAAAGCATATGGCTAGTGAAATACAGATTGGATCTGTAGATGAGAAGAGAGCACTGAGTCAGGCTCAACCTCCTGGGTTGTTGTTGTTGTTGTTGTTTTTAAAGTATTTGGTTGTCACAGGGTCTCACACAGCTCAGACTCATGATGATCCTCCTGTTTTCAGCCTCCTCAGTGCTGGGATTATAGGCATATGCCGCTATGCTGGGACTCTGTGGCCAGCTCAGCCTGCCCTGAGAGTGGTGCTTGTGCAGCATGTGGTACCAGGGATGGAACCATGGTCCCTGCACTTGCCTAAGCTTGTCTAAGCAGGTGCTTTAGTCCTATGAGCTATCTTACCAGTCTGACCTCCTAGTTTTGAAAATTACCCTGTGGTCAGATAAGACTAAAATTTGAGGCATCTGAATGAAGCCTCTGTCTCCCTTTTAACCTTTTTTTTTCTCTCCTTTAACAAGATTCTCCTAAATCTGAAGTAATTTTAAGTAGAAATGTAATCTCAAAAATATTTCAAAACATCTAGAAACAATTAAAGGAACAGAAGGCTCGAACCTTCTGGGCAGCCAGGTTGCTGGCTGCTGTCCCAAAGGCCAGGAGGAACCAGGATGTAAAGGACTGGAGCGGCCCTAACTTGAAGGTTGCAGGCACTAGTTGTAAAAGGATGATGATCTTAGCAGAGTCTGGAGCCCACACTGTCCAGATGACCAGGCCTTGTATATCCCATGGGCACAAAAATGATATTTTTATCCTAAAATATAGGACTTTCTAAATTTACTGTTTACTTTTGTTTATGTATTTAGTGCAAGGTCTACAGGGTCTCACTATGGACATCAGACTCGTAGTGACTCACCTGTTTTCAGCGCACCCCCCAAGTGCTGGGATTACAAGCACGCACCAGCATACTGAGGCTCAATCACCATCTTAGCACACCCTGGGGGCAGGGCTGGCTGGCACAGCATGCTAGGGTTTGAACTCCAGCCACTGTGCTATTCCTAAGCAAGCACTTTAGTCTGCTGAGCTATCTGGCTGACCCTACTGTGTACTTTTCAAAGTCATATACTAGAAGAGAATTGAGATAGAGGTAGAGGTAGAGGTAGAGAGGGAGAGGGAGAGGGAGAGGGAGAGGGAGAGGGAGAGAGAGAGAGAGAGAGAGAGAGAGAGAGAGAGAGAGAGAGAGAGAGAGAGAGAGAAATGCTAAAATGCTAAGATTATCTCCAGAAGTTATTATTTTTTTCAATCTGTATGCTGTGGTCTGAATACCTGTTAGTATGGTGTGTGGGGTACATTAAACAGACATAGGTGAGACTAACATGAAGAATTAACATTTTTCTAGCATAAGAAAATGTTCTCTGAGTTCAGGCATTTATAATCAAATCCAAAATTAGTGAAAAAGTAAAACTTTTACCAAGTTTTTCAGAAGAAATGCATTTGATAACTTATACTTTACCTGTAATAGCTGGCAGAGGGCTTGACTCAGTGGAACTTCAAATAAATTTTTAAAATAATTTAACATTATTTACCCTCAACATTGACTTGGTTTTTAATACTTACCTATCTGTCCCATACATTGACCTTTGTTTTATACCTGCCTTGATTTGTGTTGTCTTTTTTGGAACAAACAGGTAATTCGTTATCTGCAGAAATCAACTTCATCAAACACTAGCTTATTTTTAACATAAGAGCACAACACTGTCCTTACTTTTGCTAGGTTTTTGTCACTGCCACCTCCATAAATCAGCCCCTGTGAGCCTCTGGATGCCCTGGCCTCTGCCTGAACTCCCTGGAGAGGCGAAGGCTCCAGACAGCCCCTCCTTCTCCAGCACATCTAAACATATTCATACTCTCATTTTCTACCCTATACAGATGGGGCCCTCTGCCATGCTGAGTATTCTTATGAGGTCTATGGGTCAACTACTAATCCCTAGGACACACACAGGATGTTTAAGATCTTCCTGTAGATTATAAACCAGAGAGCCAATACGCCATATGTGCTCACTCACACACATGTGAACTGTGTGTGCAACCCTGGGTGTTCATCAGCATCACCCCAGAATCTAGTGGTTGAGATTTCATGGGAGAGGTGGCCACTCCCCTGCACTCCTGGCATGGTAACTAATAGAATGGGCGGAAAAGTCACTTACTACCTACAAATACTTCGGTTAGAACTGATTTGCATAACATTTAAATGCTGGATAAATTCTGAATGTTGAAGATTGGCAGAATAATGGAAGGAATAGTAGAGATGAATTTAAAAACACATACATTATAACTCAGGCTCTACCATTTTTAGAAGATAACGACTTTCCTAAATCTCACTTTGTTTGTAAAATAAAGTATACCTACCTTCTATGCTTGAGTAGATTCAATGGAGAAATAATGTATCTCTTCTCTGTAAATATTAAATTGCCTTATTCACATAACTATTGAGTGGTTCTGTGTCATATGCTAGGAAAAGGGCCACCAGTAGGTCAGGAATTGCTCTGCTCTGAAGGGCTGCAGCTTCTGATGGAGAAGGCATTCAACACGATACCTAGTGTTTGCACGATACATAGCTCAGTGGGTCTTGAAGTCTTGATCAAGGGAAGTATTGTGGCCCAATCCAGGAAGTTAGAAAGTCTTCTTGGGCTGTGCACACTGAACTGAGTAGGAATGGCCAGGAAAAGTTGTGGGAGTGCGGAGAATATTCTAAACAAAAAAAATCAACAGACCAATGGGCTAGGACAGTACACTCTTTGGTGCTGACAATGGCCATGATATTCTCTTATACCCAATGCAATGGGGGCTAGTTTTTCTTTTTAGCAGGCTCACAGAGAAGTCAAAGGTTCACAGAAAAATCAAGCATAGGGGCTGGGGAAATAACTCCATGGCGCAAGTGCCTGCTTGGAAAATGCAAGGTCTTGAGTTCGAACCCTGGTGCTGAAAAAAAAAAAAAAAAACTAGAGACTTCAAGCATAAAGTGTGGAGAGTTCCTATTTGCACATGACCGACACACACACACACACACACACACACACACACAGCCTCACTCTCTGACAATGTTCACCCAAAAAAGTGGCTCCATGTTACAATCAAGGAACCGTCCCTGACATGAAAGCATACCCTACAGTCCCTACTTTATGTTGTGGATCCCTCTTAATATACCAAGCTTTGAGAAAGTACAAGGGCCCCACCCATCACTGAAAAATCAAATAGGGTTGCCCATCCTATGAGTGATTTTAGTTGAGGGACAGTGTGCTCCAAATTATATTTTAACAAGAACTTTCTGATGACTGCATGGAGAGTGGACAGAAGGTGACCAAGAGAATGCGCAGGAAGCTGACCTAAGGTAGAAAGACCATAGGAATTTTTATGGTAATTTCATGGCATCTGTGGAGAGGAAAAATCAAGATACAATGAAGGCAAATGGAGCAGAGCTCAGTGCAATAGGAAGGAACATAGTCCTGCCTCCAGCCAGAAGTATCCAAAGCTCCACCTCCGCACAGCTCCAACCCAGCTCACAGTATCCATTGCTTCTTTGGGGAGCAGCCTGCATGCTGGGATCTGTCCTGTGGTCTCGACCTCCGTGACCCTTCACATGCGGTGCCTCCCAGCTCCTCCTGGGTAGGTCTTTGTGGCTTTCTCTTAGCATGAGTGAAGTGCTCAGAAAGCTGGCCAGCATGACTCAGGCTCGAGTGTCCTGCTTGGCTTTTTTCCCCAGGCCAAGGACACCAGCCTTATGGCTGTTTTGCACTTTACTGTCCACTGAAAGCAAGAAGCAGTGGTGGCAAAGAGAGAAGTCACATTCAACAACAGAATGGTGGAGGGAAAGCCCTCCTAAGGATGGAAACAATTTAATCTTGAATTTCAGGTTTTGTAGGAAAAACACAAAGTTGGGCAGATTGGTGTACAGCAACAAATGCAAAGCTTTAGAATAATTAAAAGAATTATCAAAATTACACACCTGCCAGAATGTCTATTTATCTTCAGAAAGAAATATTATGTTACCAAATGTGCAAAATTTGGCTTTTGGAGTGAATCATTTGTTTGACAAGTATTTATTGAGTGTCTACAAATGTAAACTAGACAAATCCTTTCAATCTGCTCCTAATTACCTTGCCTAAGCTTGAACCAATGCCAAAAGTCTCTCTCTCTCTCTCTCTCTCTCTCTCTCTCTCTCTCTCCCCCCTTCCTCCCTCCCTCCCTCCCTCCCTTCCTGTTTCCTCTGTTTCTCTCCCTCTTTCCTCCTTTCTTTTAACTTTCCCTATGTTTATTCAAATATATATATATATATATTTTATATTTTTCCCTCTTAAAAATGTTCAGCTTGCTTCTCTTCCTTAGAAGAGATACTACAGAGTCAAGAGGTGAGGAACATAAACACTGAGGGATTTCTTCACGCAAATACCATTGCCCAGTTCCCCTGATTTGCTCTCCTTTGGCCTCCTCCCCACTGAAAGATCTTTAACCCTTCCTTGCGTTTGTTTGTTTGTTTTGTTGTTGTTGTTTTTGATTGGAGAGGCTAGGGAAGGAGGTGGGGTAGTTTTAACTGCTATAGGTATCAAAGAAGGAGAAATTGTTTAGAATGCCTACTGTGAAAGTGAAATGTGCCAATCGTGGCCACAGACTGGCTCTGGTGCCTCTGCCCAGCTGTGTGATCTCAGGCACATTAAACTTTTTCTCTGTGCTTCCGGGTACTCAGCACAAAAGCCCAGGTGCCTTAAGCAGGGCTTCTACCTCAGGTGGCTATGGAGACTGCTCCAAGCATGTGGCAATGGGGCATGATGTTACCGCTGAAGAAAAGGGATGGGGCTTATGCTTTATTAAAAGCTGGCAAGGGCAAAAACTGTCCAAAACATCTGTGTCCTCTCTCTCCAAATTCAACACTGCTCACCACCCCAGTGGGGGTGGGGGTGGAATCCACCCACTCTGAGAGTGAGGTTTGCTTCAGAGCTCTGGGTGTCTGTGGGTTACTCACCCAGTTACAAGGTTCTCTTTTTCCTTTCTTAGTCACTCTTGCCTTGTCTCCACACTATTCTGCTTCTTTCTTTTCATGCATCCAAAATTCAAATTGTTTTCATCTTAAGTTCCATTCAATTAAAAATACCACAGGGTAAATTTCCCTGTTGAGAAGTTTGTTCAGTTCATACAGGCAGAGGAGCATGAGGTTAAAACCCTCACACAGCTGTGCAAGCTGAAAGCACGCACTCACTAGCACGTGCACACATTGATTTCTGGCTCTCTCTTACTAAGAGCTCACTCACTAACCAACAGTTCCAGCAACCCAGAGAATTCTTCTTGACTTTGCATCTTTGAAAAGGTATTGAAAGGAGAGAAGGAACCATGTCATGTGCTGCTGACATCAGCAGGAGAGGACACCGTCCACCAGCGGCAACCATCCAAGCAGGAGCTAAGGAGATGCTCCCAGCACCTGAAGAAACAGTCCATCCCATCCGGGCAGTGTTAACATGGAACCCCTGGCTGGGAGGCAGCCAGAGCAGTTTAGAGTATGTGCACAAGGCAAGAAAGGCCCAGGGAGGCAGTAGCAGGCACAGGGCTGCCTGAGGGGCAGCAGGAAGGCAGAGTGAGGAACAGGAGGCCAGGCCGCTGTGGAGCTTGCTGGCTTTTAGAGCTGTGAGAACAAGGAAAGCCGTATTCACTAGAGACAAACTGTGCAGGATTCATAGCAAATCAGAGACTATGCACATGCGGAATAAAATTTGATGTCGGACACGAAACGACAACAACTTCATGAAGTCAGGGTTTTTGCTCAAATTATGGAGCTGCATCATAGTTACAAGCATCTCATGTGCAGGACCTAGAGACTTGCCATGTGGCCTTAAGGAGCTGGGAGCATTCCCACGTTGCTCCTTCTGTCCCTGAACGACTTCCGCATGTGCTGTTTCCGTCCTTGCTGTGAGTGTGTCACCTCCACCTCCAGGAGGATGGGCGTGCTTCCGTGCATGCTTCACTTTTGAAAGCATCAACATTCTACTACTGACCGCCATCATGCTGCCAAAGATTCACCCCATTTGGAACATTTGTCTTTTTGTAAGTGAAACATTTCTTCTTCATGACTCAACTTCATAACTCGAATTCGTTGGACCGCCTGTTCTCACACTCATCCTGTGGCATCACACAGCATGGAGATGACTCTATGATCTCAGATGCCTAGGTCTGTGGGGCCATGGATGACTCTTCTTGCCCAAACCACAGCCAGACTCTGGGGAGCCCCATCTCCTGCTCTCTGGCCTATGAAGCCTTGAGCTATCACTAGCATCACTGCAAAGCTCAAAGCCACCCCTATGCTGTCCCTGACTCATCAAAGTGCCTGCTTCAAGAAACGCAAGACTCTCTAAGAGTTCTGCACTTGTTTCAGTGGCACTGAGGAGGGGCCCCAGGTCAGAGAGTCACCTGACTCTGAGAAGCACCTCTTAAGAAGCCCGGATGTAGGGGCATCTGCCTGCTTTCTATTCCCTCACTTCCCTAGCCAGCTCATCCGTCCTGTTCCTCACTCCCCTTAGAAGCATCCAGTCTCCTGGGCACAGTCAAGCTGAGTCAGGTTCTTGCTGGACTCTCCTGTACTGTAGTGTTGGATTCATGATTAAAATCTGTCCTCACCACTTAAATGAATGTATGGCTTTCTGTATCTTTGAGCCTGTAGCTTAGTGGTAGTGTGTCACAACAGAAACATAGCAAACAAACCTAGGGGTGACTGCCATCAGACCCCGCATCACGTGAAACTTCTGAGGAAAGAGAACTTCTAGTACCACTGCGTTAGGATACCAACCTGGATTCGCATATTCAATACCAGTAGAGTTCAGCTTTGCTTTTTATTTCACTAAGTCAAAATATATGCACATATGAGTCATCTAGGGTTTGCCTTCTGCACCCCGAGGGACCAGCAGGCCATCCGGAGGGCATGCAGTAGTTCCAGCCACGTGGAGAGTGCACATTGGAAGCTCACACTCCACAGCCCAGGCCTCCAGGCCTCCAGGAGAAGGGTTCCTTCCATGAGGGATTCAGACCTTACCTCGCTTAGCCCAAGCCAGAAATGCTGGCTCCTGTGTAGGCCTGGCCTCCGCTCTGCAGATGGCATTCCCATCTGACAGACAGGCCTTCTTGGATCGCCTGGCACGGTGCCCAGGAGATGAAAAACGCAAGCAGGACAGATTCAAGCCACTCTTGTCTTCTTAAAATAAGCAATTCATTTTTTAGGGGGTTAGAGCTATTTTTAATAGCATTAGCAACTTGGCAGCTGTTTCCAAAATGGCCTCACAATTCTAAGAAGCTGTGATTCAACCCAGGCCTGGCAAGAGCCTGGGGACATGGAAATTCCACTGGGAGTTATAAATGTCACTTTTATGCTTAGAGCTCCAAAGTCCTCTGGAAAGCCAGAAGTGAGCATCTGCAAATTCCATGACAATAGGAAACCAGGGCCAGCGGTTAGTGGCTTGGGGGTTGAGCCTCCCAGGTTTCCCAGTATGGAATCGCAGGCACCAGGGCCAGGGACCGCCAAGACCCCAAGTCTGTCCCCAGCAGCCAAAGGCATTCATTACCTTACAGCTATGTTCTGACAGATACTGGTTTGCATATTTTCTTATCTCATTTTTTTTTCTTTCTTTTTTTCTTTCTTTTATGTTTAGGATATATATATATATATATATATATATATATATATATATATATATATATTCTAGAAAACAAAGAATATGGTTGGGGGGTTTTTGAATGTCTGAACTATTTTATTTGTTTTTCATTCTGGATATAAAATTTTTTCCAAGAAAACAAAAGTGTAGATAATGTAAAAGAAAAATCCTTTGGCCAAAACACATTTTCATACTTGCATTAGTTGGTTACTCCTTTGGTCTGTCTCATTTCACTTTTTATGTATAAATTTCTAATGTCACATGTAACACAGATGACATAGTCATTATTATTACAGCATTGTGAGACACACTTCCAGAAATTTTCCAAGCAGATATATTTTCATTTGCATTCTTTTTATTTGGTTTGTTTGTTTGTTTCCAGTGAAATTGTTCTACCTATGCCGATCTCATGTCTGCCCACACTGGCCCAGTTGCCTTTATAATCGTAAACGTCCTCACCTGCAGCAATCGCATCATGTTGGTAAACTTCTACCAGGAGGGTCACAGATTTGAACCCTGTGTGGGCAACCTGGGGACTTAGTGAGATCTCGTGTCAAAAAAATTGAAAAAGGTCTAGAGGTGTAGCTTAATGCAAAGACCCTAGGTTCAACTGCCAGTGCCAATAAAATAAAATAGCATCACAGGTGCAGAGGCACCTGGGCTGTCTCCTGTCCAGCCCCTGAAAGGCTCCTTCATGCAGGCTGCCATTGCCACCCGCTCGCCACAGCCCTCAGCAGCCTGGCCCCAGCCACAGGTGCGTCATGGCCACCACTAACTCACAGAAGAAGGCGTTGGGCAGTGTGATGATTCTCATCTTTTGTTTTTGTGCATTTCTTCTCTGATTTGAAATAGGAGGCTTTGCAGAAATTTAAGAAAGGTGACCAGAGGAAATTGTGGGCCTTCTGTTGGTCTTCAGAGAGAGATGAGGCTTGGGCTCCTGCCTGCCTGTGCCAGGCTGGATTCGGGCGCTCACTTCTCCCTCTGTCCCCGGGGGGCTGTGGCTGAATACCCTGCTGGTTTTCTTTGTTATTACAACATTCTCCCTGAATAAATATAGACACAAAGTCTTGATTTCTTCTTCCTACTTCCAAACTCACATTTCTCTCTCATGGTCAGAGTCATAAATGGTGTAAAGTGAGCCGGAAAACAAATTACAAAAGTCCTCCAGCTGCTGCCTGCTGGAAACCAGCAAATCCAATTTTAAATAAAACAAGCAAAGCTGTTTTTAGAGGTAACTAAATAGAAACAGAGCTCTGTTGATGGAATTGTTGCTGTCTGAAGACTCACACTTTCCTGTACAACCTTTTCAATGGCACCTGATATAGATGTAGCACCTCAGGGCCAGAGAGCAGGCAGGCAGGCTGGGGCAGCCTGGGCATGGAGCTGGCTGGTAGCCGGTAGGCATGTACTGGAGTCAAGATGGAGCTACCTAACAACTCAGCTTCAACCACAAATGCCCACTCAGACTCTTTACAGGTAATGCCATGGGCTTTCATATGTGTACATGTGCCAAAACAAAACACTTGAAGCAGCTATCACTTTATTAAAATCAACTTATAAAAGGTATTTACAGGAAAGAGTTTCCCAACCCATTGCACAATGCAATTTCCATGCAGCCTTTCTCAGAAGCCTGTCTAGGGCCAAAACAGTGCATAATGACCTCACATCTCCCATGCAAGGTCAAGGCCTTTGGATTTATTCTCCAGTTCCCAGTTTAATCCTTTACTATAAAGTTTTCTTAAATGATTGCTCTTCTTTCAAGGAAATAAACAAAGCATAATATAGTTTCAAAAGGTACAAAGTTATAGGAAATTAGGAACTTGCTGAGAAAAAATAGTAGTAATTATTTACTATCTTTAGTAGTATTTAGATACCTGAATAGAAACTAAATCCAGAAATTATAAAGGAGATATTTTGAAGGCCCATGAGTGTCCTGAGATCACTGACTGGCATCAGGCAAGATGAAGACAAAACTCTGGGAAAGTGGAGCCAGCAGGGCAGGGGACAGACACCTCTCCCCCTTAGTCACTCTCTTGCAAGGACACATTTCTAGGCCCTCTGCAGCTCTGGATATAAGCACTTTTATCCCAAACCGGACACCTGTCCTCCAAACAGAGTGAGCAGGAGCTGGTAGGCAATGAGGCAGGACACAGGGGCAGGATGGGCTTCTGGGGGAGCCAATGATAGAGGCCAGGGGAGCCCACATTCCTGCAACATCCTTCGTTTGGATCACTGTGGCAGAGCTGAGCCCAGCCAGCAGATCTTCAGGGGCAATTGAACTGTTCTTGTGCAATGAAAAGAGAAGAGAAAGAGGAAGGCCCTGCCAGCGTCTATGCCGACCTCCTTTTGTCCCATTTTGCAGCAGCACACACTGCCTGCCTGAGCAGCTAAGAGCATCTAGGGAGACTGACTCAGGGCACACTCTATGGTGCCTCATACCGGCTGAAGGTATTGCAGACACAACATAGAAAGGCTGCGAAGGGACAGGGCAGGTGCTTGTTGTCTCACGGGGATAACTGTGGGCAAAGGAATCCACAAAGAAAACAGGTCCACATGGAGGCCGAGGACTGGACCATGGGCAGCAGTGGACACGACACATGGGAATGCTCTGTATCCATGTCACTGTTCTGTCTCCATCACTGCTGTCCCCAAACTCATGCTCATGCTCCCTCCAGCTTCCTAGTGGGAGACTCCAGCTCCATCCAAGCCTGCCTTCCTCACCCACTGTCCACACTCACCCCTGCTGAGTGGGCTTTGCTTCCAGCGTTCCTCCTAGGCCCAGCCCAGTGACCCTGCTCCTTACAAGGCCAAGGATAATAGAACTGAACTGAAGGCTTCTCCTTCCAAGGCACAGGAAGAACAGTAAACATGGTGACACTTCTAGGAAGCCAGTGACCACATTCTAGTTCAGAACCCTCTCACAGGAGTGAGAACCAGAGCCCAGTGGGCACCCAGACCAGCTAAGAGAAGGTGGACTCACGGAGGCCACCACATGGTAAGCGGTAATTCCTGCCCACCTCCCCTGCTTTCTCCCCTAATGAGGAAAACTGAGTCCATTCAGCACAGTGAGACAGTAAGGTGTCAGGGACTCCTGCAGCATAGTGGGAGGAAGACTTAACTTCTGGTATTTCAGTGTTTAACATACCCACACCTACACAACTGCAGAACAGGGACTATAGACCCTTCCCTTCACCACAGGCGTGGTGACTGACTCCATGGGCCAAGGAGATCCAGATCCTGGCACCTGGCTTTGTGGGTGCTCAGGAACTCAAAGAGGTTGACAGTCTGTGTTCTAAATTGTGATAAAAAGGCTGGGTATATATTTCAGCAGGAAAACACTAACCTAGCATACACAAGCTTCTGAGTTCAATCCCCATAACTACTACGATGTGAAGTAAATGGTAATAACTTGTATTTAAGTTTCTCTTTCAAGATTTTATGTACATCTCAGAAACCTATGTTATTAATCATGTTTGCAGTTTCTTCAGCCTGGAGGGGCAATCCCTGCAGGCTAGATGATTCCTTGGGAAATCTGACCACATACCTGTAAGCATGCAAACCAGCTCACCCAGAGCCCATATCCGGGTCCTCCTTGGTGGGACTCTCACACTCCAGGCCTCAGACCCTTGCCTTCAGTCCCCTGTGTGCAGGTGCCAGACATCCAGGAGCAACTCCTCCTACCCCGCAAGAGCCGACCATATTCATACCAGCTCACTCTCAGCTTGATTACCCCACCTCAGGTGAGATACACATATGCAAAGTCCTGAAATATGACCTGAAAACTCTGGCCAAGTTGAACGGAGGAATGGGCAGTTCTACAGCAGTAGCTGGAGACTTCAGGACACCACTTTTAATAATGGGTGGGGCATGGCCAGCTGGATAGCTCAGCAAACTAAGCAACTGCTTTGGCAAGCGCAGGAACCAGGGTTCAATCCCTGGTACCTCATGCCATGCTGGCCCAGCCCCTGGGGCTCACAGTGTCAATGACTGAGTCTGGGCATGGTGGCACATGCCTGTAATTCCAGTGCTGAGGAGGCTGAAAACAGATTACAGTGAGTCTGAGCTGTGTAATGAGACCCTGTGCCAAATATATAAAAGAAATAATTATAATAATAATGAGTGGAGCATGAGATCAATAAAGAGGTAGAGAATTTCAAAACCAATGTAAGCCAATAAGAAAGAGATATGTAGATACCCAACAAGAGAAAGACATGCATTCTTCCCAAGTGCACAGAGAAAATTCTCTAGGACAGATCATGTATGAGATACAGCACAGTTCTCACAAATTTAGAATTGAAGTCATAAAATATCTTCTCTGGTTGTCAGGAAATGAAGCTAGAAATGAACAACAGAAGGAAGACTGAAAATTCACAAAATACACATAAATTAGACAGCACACTTTCAAGTAGCAGTGAGCCAGAGAAGAAATAAGAAAAGTTAAAACATGTGTAGAACAAATGAGAAGAAAAACGCAGCATTCCGAAGTCTACCAGAGGCCACAAAGTTAGACTTCAGAAGAAAATTTATAGCAGGTAAAATACCTGTGCTAACATGGTTTGTTTGTTTGTTTGTTTGTTTGTTTGTTTTTTATAGGAGAGAAAGAAAAAAAATTCTCATATCAACAAGGGAACTTTGTACCTTAAGAAACTAGAAAAAAGAGAACACATTAAACCTAAAGGTAATAGAAGTAAAGAAAAAAAGAAGAGTGGTGCAAAGATAAGTAAGACTGAATACAGAGAGCCAACAAGGAGAATCAATGAAATTAAAATTAGGTGTTTGAAAAGATTTAGAAAATTCACAGAACTTGAGCTCGATTAAAAAATTTGAAAAGAGAGCAAGTGCTAGGAACTAAAATCTGAAATGAAAGGACAGGATATTACTATAGACACCTCACAGAAGTGAAAAAAGGTTTAACTGAATACCATGAACCATCAGCAAATTAGACAACCAAAATAAAGAACAAATTCTTAGAAACATAGCTCAGCAGATTAAAGCACCTGCTTTGGCAGAACACAGCAGTGGCCAGCTTGCTATGATGGCCCCACTCCCAGGGTGCACTGAGATAGCGATTGAGACTGCGCATGCTGCCATGCACCTATAACCCCAGCTATTGGGAGGCTAAAAACAGGAGGATCACTATGAGTCCGATCTATGTAAGTAAGACCCTGTAGGCCCTGTAACCCTGTAGACCCTGTCCTAAATACGTGTTAAAAAAAAAAAAAAAAACTAACTAAAGAAAGAAGAAAAATATAATATTTTAGCAAACCCATACCAAATGAAGATATAAAAATGAAATAATGAAACAAATAATAATTAAATAATAAAATAATAGTGAAAACACATCTTAGTAGACAAGAGTTTGGGAGTAGATGGCTTTACTCGTGAGTTCTTCTGATTTTTTTAAAGTTCATAATTGATGGGGCCCGGCGGGATGGCTCAGTAGTCTAGAGCGCCTGCTTGGGGAAGCTTGGGTGGCTTCAGGGACCGCGGTTCGATCCCCGGCACCACATGCTGCGCCAGCCCTGACCTCGGGGCGGGCTGAGTCGGCCATAAAAATGAATGAATAAACAAACAAAGGTTCTGAAACAAGAATAGAAATAATAAATAAAATAAAAAAATTAAAAAAAAAATAAAAAAATAAAGTTCATAATTGAACCTCTGGCCTTTACATTTTGTTTTATATTTTGAGACAGGGTCTTGCTATGTTGCTAAGTTTCTAGGCTGGGGTGAAACTTGAAATCCTTTTGCTTCAGCCTCCCAGGGCACTGGCACTCCAGGAGTGCATTACCACCTCTGGTTCAGGGAGCGCTGGCTCAAAAAGTAAAGCAGTTGAGGAACAAGCTGGAGAAGCTTGAAGTTCAATTCTTGGTACCACCAAAATAGCCTCTGGAGCAAATAAATGAACTGCATGAAGATGACAAGCATGCTTTTTTTTTTTTCCTTTAACACCAGTAAAGAAAAAAGAAAAATGTTCTTAAAGAAACTAAGAAAAATTCCATTTATCATGGCATAAAAAACAAAAACAAAAAAACAACCATGGATCGTGGTGGTGTACGCCTGTAATCCCAGCCCTTGGGAGGCTGAGGCAGGAGGATCAATGTGAGTTCGAGACCAACCTGGGCTACAAAAGTGAGCTCAAGGCCAGCCTGAACTGCATAGTCAGACCCTGTCTCAAAAAGACAAAAATAAAATAAAATTTGAAAAGTTTTTTAAAACCCTAGAAATCAATTTAACTAAGAAGAAAGATTTATGCCTTATAAAATATAAGAGATTACTGGGGAAATTAAGGAAGGCCAAAGAGAAATAATCCCATGTTTATAAAAGAGAATACTTTAAAAATCTAAGTGCTACCAAGAGTAATCTCCAAAGTTAGTAAATCCCTATCAAAATTTTGTTGTGGCTTCTTCAGAGAACTAGAAAAGCTGCTCCTCAAATCCATGCAGTAGTTATGAGGTGCTGAGTTGGACTTTAATAGGGAAAACTTGCTGGAGGATTTGCATTTTGAAAAGATCCCATACTCAACATGGGTAAAATAAAGCGTTCTGCTGTAATTAGGATTTAACAGAAACTTAGTTGTAAACATTCATTTGTGAATTTTCATTTCTTCTTTTACAAGTTAATAAAAATCTTGAAATGTGAAAAAAACAAAATAACCTGAAAAAGAGAAGAAAGTTAAAAGACTTGCTTTTTCTAATTATAAAACTTACTATAAAGCTATAGTAATCAAAACAGCATGGTGGTGATATAATGACAGACATATAGGCCATTAGAAATCAATCAAGAGCCCAGAAATCAATCTATATATCTATGACTAACTGATTTTCAACAACTGTGTCCAAACTATTCCAGGGTCAGAGTCCTTCAACAAATGGTGCTTCAATAGCTGCATAGGAAATGAATGAATGCACAGGCAAAAGAAAGAATTTGCACTTCCACTTCTCATCTCACATAAACCATAACTCGGTTTGCAAACATTAGACCTGAAACCATAAAATCTCAGAAGAAACAACAGAGCAAAGTCCTCATGACCTCAGATTTGGCAATGGGTCCTCAAACACATCGAAAGCACAAACCACCAAAGAACTATACTTCATTAAAGTAAAAAATTTGTGCATCAAGAAATGTTATCAAAAAAGGAGAAAGGCATCATAAAGAATGGGAGAAAATATTTGCAGATTACATATTTTATGAGAGTTTAACATCCAGAATATATAAAGAATTCCCACAGTTTAAAGACAAAAAGACAACCCAATTTTTAGAAATGAGTAATGGACCAAAATAGATATTTTTCCAAAGAAGATGTAGAAATGGCCAAGAAATATACAAAAAGATGTTTGACATTATTCATCATTAAGAAATACACAAGTTAAAACCACAGTGAGGTACAACTTCTTACAAAGTAGGATTGTTTAAATAAAACAAAACAGAGCAAATAAAAATGTTGGCAAGAATGTGGAGAACTTAGAACTCTTGCATATTGCTAGTGAGAATACAAAATGTTATGGTAGCTGTGGAAAAGTTTAGTGGTTGGTGCCTCAAAAAGTTACAGCATTACAACATAACCACAATATTGTCCTTGTAGGTATATAGCCAAAGGAATTGAAATAGGGACACTAACACTTGTTCCATGCACAAGTGTTATATGTAAATCTATGTTGTATAACACCACAATTCACTATAGCCAAAAAGCTCAAGTGTACAAGGATTCAATAAAGAAACTGTGGAGGGGCTGGGGAGATAGCTCCAAGGCACAAGTGCCTGCCTGGCAAGTGCAAGGTCATGAGTTCGAACCCCAGTCCCACCAAAATAATAATAATAATAATAATAAATAGTTTAAAAACATAAAGAAAAAAACTGTGGTATATTCACACAATGGAATATTATTTGGCCATAAATGGGATGGGGTGCTAATACTTACCAACAAGACAGATGAGCTAAAATATATTATGCTAAATAGAAATATCACAGTTGTAAGTTCATATGCTGTGTGACTGCATTTATGTGAAATGTCCAGATTAAATGTATTCAAGGGGACTAAAAGCAGACCAGTAGTTGTTAGAGATTAGGTAGTTCAAAGAACTGGACAAAATTACATATTAATTACAAGTTTCACCTTAGAATGATGGAAATGTATGGAAACAGATGTAGCCATTTCATAATTTTGTATAAAATTATGTATACAAATGCCACTGAATTGTTCACTTTAAAATGATTCATTTTACATGAATTTCTTCTTCACTTTTCTAGAAAAAAAAGAAAAATGCTACTCTTCTCAATAGCTTATTTTAAAACCCACTGTACATTTGATTCTAGCCAATCTATAAAAAAATCAATAATCTCACATTATCTGGCTAACATTAACATCTATTTAGTCGATGTGGACAGCATCTGATATTTAGAAAGAACATTTTTACTGACATCATTTGGGACCCCAGATCGTAATTCTGCTCATCAGAGATCTCTGATTGTAGTCCAGCCTGATCTGAGAAGCTCAGCTATCTTTTCTGTTTTTCACAATCTACTGGGTGTAAATTAGAAACATAGTAAGCACAATCTGTAAACCTGAAAACAATGATGTAAAATGAGGGTAACCCACTAACTGCATGCTTTTTTATTGCTGGTGAATACCTCTTACATACAAGCATAGTTAGTGTTTTTGTCTTTCTGGATGTCTTCTCTAAACTTCTTGGTATGAACATATGTTTGCTGCATATTTTCACTACAGAGAGACCCTCATGCTATGGCAACTGAGGTAACATGAAGTAATATGAGTCAGGGGAGACCTGGCATGGAAATAGGTCTTGGCCTTGTCTCATGTGAGTCTGTACTTGTGACCCATTCCTCTGTTTGCTTTGAGAGTTGCATTAGTAGAGTGACCAAGCTAGATGTGAATTGGATCCTTTCCAATGATCACTCTTTAGTGACACAAGTGGTCTGCCTCTATTTTTTCCCTGGTAAACATCATAATTGAATTCAAAGCAGTAAGAAAAAAAAAACCTGGCCTGGTAGCCAAAAAGCCAACTCCAAATTGTGTTATAGTAGACAATTATAAGAATATAGTTTTCTCAACAAGTAGCAGCAAACAAAAATGTGCAGAACATTGTCTCACTTTGAGTTGGTAATAGATAATAATAAAAGTAACTACTTACTAAAGACTCACAAAGTGCAAGGCCCTTGATCAAATGATTTCTCAGTATGATCCCATTTTATAATGAAAGAAATAGATGAATTATCTTGTTTCCAGAGGAGAGATCCAGAATTTGAGCCATGGTCTATCTGGCCCACAGACTGGATGCTTAACTGTCCCCTTGTTCCACAGCTTCTTGGACCACAATGAGGAGTCTTACTCAGGAGTCTTACTCATAGGTCCCAGAGAGATTAAGAATCAGAGGGTGAGAAACTTCCTTTTTTGCTAATGTCAACTTGATATAATAATAAAATAACAAAGTGTGCAACTAATTAGAGTGCTTAAAATATCTCCAAGATTCCTTGTCAAGTTCCTGACTAGTTCCATAGCTATGACTAGTCTTTAATATTCACTGGTATTTGGGTTTTACCCAGTTTTGGTTGTAGCCAGGCATCTGGTTTCAAAATGTCCATGCACCATTTCTTTAAGCCAAAGCTTTTCACTTTCAGATACATGATCCTACAATATCTTAAGGAGTTGAAAGGAAAGTGGTTTGTCTAGCTTTTGGCTTTTGATATAATATGAGGATATCTTGTCTGCTGTCCTAGCTCAGAACTGGTAAAGAGCAACTTTCTCATTGAGCCTAAGATTTCCTTATGAGAGCCATTTGAAGGCAAACTAATTCTCACTTCAATTCAACTCAAGTCCAATTTAGCCAAATTAAGTACCCATTCACTGTGTGCCAGTGTGGTCTGGCATCACGCAAGACACAGGCAGAGTGAAGATAAGCTCCTTGTTCTCTAAGAACTCACAGGCAAGTGTCCAAGACAGTGAGTTAACACAAACACCTCCTGAGATAGGAGGCCAAGACAGAGGCTCAACCAAGAAGACAGGCAAGATCCCCAGAGGAGGTTCTCATGGAGCTAAATTTTGTGTGAAAAGTCTGATCTTGGCTAGGTAGGACATCAGTGAGAGGAAACAATGTAAACAGAGGCAAGGGCAACTCCTGTGACAGTAGGGTCATTCAGAAGACTATATTTGGAATGGAGAAGATCCTAACATAGCTCTGAGCCTGCAGAGCTGAGCTGCCTTCCTGCATGCTGTACCTTCACCCACCTGCAGTCTCCCCATATTTAAACTAATCAATGAGCCGGGCGCGGTGGCGCACCCCTGTAATCCCAGCACTCGGGAGGCTGAGGCAGGAGGATCAGTGTGAGTTTGAGACCAGCCTGGGCTACAAAAGTGAGCTCAAGGCCAGCCTGAACAGCATAGTGAGACCCTGTCTCAAAAAGACAAAAAAAAAAAACAAAAAAAAAAACTAATCAATGGCTGCTCCTGTCTGCCCATGCTTTAAGATGGACTATTGTAGAACTAGGCTCCTGACAAGTGGCTGGAAAGACTGAAAAACTTCAGTCTATTTTTTCTATTTAGCTAAGATGACAAATCTTTTCCAGCAAGATATTATTACTATTGTTGGACAGTTCTCTATTTTTAAAATTTGGGCCAGATCATGCTTTTTGCTTTGGAGTTAGGTCAAATAAACTCATTCTTCTGCCCAGACCACTTTATTTCTAAAATCTCCCTCTGTATTGAATTTGAACTTGAGTGGAAGCTGTTTCTGAGATTATGTTGTCATGGCTGACAATGCCCTAGTGCCCTGTCTCTTGATGTTGGCTAGTTTATAGGATTTACTGCCAGGTTCAAAGGCTAACTTTTTGGCCTCTTGTCTTTGAATGTTCTTCTAGAGAAACTAGATTTTAAAAAAAAAAAAAGGAATCCAAGAAGGAAAAAATTGAATACGCTATTCATTTCAATATGCTTAGCCTGATACCAAATAAATGCATATGGGGGATTACATATAAACAGAAACATCTCTGCCACCTGTCTGAAGCTATTCCAGCATACTTACATCACACTGCACCTAATGGCTGGGTGTTGATCCAGATACTTGATGATGAGGGCTGTACCCTCCAGGGATATCACAGCTCAACCTTAGTTTCCAGTCTCCTTACCACTTACCAACTTTGGATCAACAGGATTAGCAGAGAATCTAGAATTTTGGCATGATAAACAGTCTCTCATTTTGAAAGTTGAATTTGCCATTAAGGTTGTCTCCAATCAATAGCTCAAATAGTCTAAAGATTTCTTTCTCAAAGTAATAGGAATCAAATTTAGTCTAAAAGGAAAAAAAAAAAAAAAACAGGAAAATTTTAGTGAAAGAGATTCTGTCACAATAAACAGCATTCATGTCATTCAGTCTCTCGGTGCCTAAGGGCCTTCCCTGCAGTTCTGGGAGAAGACAGCTCCCTGTGTAGTCTTGAAGACCCAGATCAAAGTTAAGGCAGGACAGGGGATCCTCTGCTCTTACCAAGAACAGAAGTCCACTTTCTCTGTTTCCACCCTTCTGAAGTTTCTGTGTAGAGTCCATGGGTCTCCCGACAAATTGGAAGAGTAGGCCTTGAACTTTCCAGCTCTTCACCCCCACATTGTCACGCAGTCCCTGGCCTCTCACTGGTGACCATTAGTGCTGCATCCCAGTCACCTCTTCACCAGCAGTGGACTCCTCTGACCTGTTCCTCCTATGTGACATTGCCAGTTCTCGGCCAACAAAAGTGATGGGGAAAATCTTAGCCCCTCGAGCCCCGGAGCTGAGCCCTTGGGCTTTCCTGAGGATGGTGGCTCACTTTCCCTTTTCATAATCCCAGGCCCGCTAGGTCTGGAGTTGATGGGAAAAGCTCTACTTTCTCACTTCCACTCACTCTCTGGCTCTTGTCCATAGGGCTCTGCAGCAAACAAAAGGAACTTGCAGCTGGGCCTGAGCACACAAGTCAAGCAGAGGGTCAAGAGGAGAAACAATGAGGAGGAACATACCCAGATAACTCACTTCCTGTTCCTCTACTCTGCTCCACTCTCTTCTCTATGTTAACTGCAGATACCCTTGGTAGCTGTAGCAGAATGAAGTCAGCACTCCTTCTTGAGGCCAACACCCTTGCTCAGCAGGACAGCAGGTGGGGGACACACAGACTGCCACTCAGGCTCATGATAGTCAGGGAACAGCAGTCTGGGCAACATTGGGCAACGCTGGCACTCCCCTTAGGAGGGCAGGAAAATGGTCTTGCATCATGAGGAAGAGACACAGCTCCAGGCTGCAGTTCCCAGCCTGGTGTTGAGAGACAGCTAAGTCGTATTCAGCTTTGTGGCTGAGTAGTTTCCAATGTCACATTTCCTACAGCTAAACTTTCAGTCCACGTGGTGTCCAGATGTACAGTGCTGAAGGGAAATTTTTTGTTTGTTTTTAGAAGTCTTGGGTGGATTGGAAACCCCCTTCAATCCCAGGGTGTTAAGAATCTGCATTCTCCAGTCACCTATGAAAATGGGTGATGACACGGGGGCTGGGGAGCTGAGGCAGAACCTACAAAGTTGAGCTAACTTAAGTAAAATAATGAAAGAATGAGGAGACTGGGAAAATGTGGAGAGTCTAACAGAAGGTAGAGAACTACGGTAGAGGCAAGGGTGGATGTGGAAAGGTAGGAGGCATCAATGTAGTCAGAGATGAAGAGAGAAATTGTGTGTGTGCACATTGCTGGGAGAATGGAACCCAGAGCTGAAGCACACTGGGCCAGTTCCCTACCACTGAAGTTACAGCTCAGCCCCAAGAATATGCTCGCTTATTTGAGAGGACTCGGCCTGTAAACAGACCTTAGCTGTCTTTTCCTGATGTTGACAGGGGAAATAGTGACAACAGCAATGTTTGCAGCAGTCACTGGTACAGCCCTAGAACCCCCACCTTCGAAGGGTCTCATGAGCCGACTCCCTTCTGACTTCCAACCCTGCACCTGGCCCTGCCCAAGCAGGGTTCAGGGTAATGAGCCCGAGCTTGTAGGAAAGGCTCAGGATGTGAATCAGACAAACTGGTGCACATCAACTTTGTTACCTGCGCTAAGCTATTACAGCCTCATCATCCTCAGGTTTCTCACCAGTAAAAAAAGAGAAAGCAGCATGCACCCCACATTTTTGTGGTATGCACTAGATGAAGTATGCGTTGGCACTCAGGATAGTAGCTACTAATCTCTAACCTTTCTCACACAAACAGAGATTTCTCCACTGGTACTCGTGGTATAGCAAGTGGAGATGGCTGGCTGAGGTGGCTGTGGGTCTTCTGATGCACAGATGGAAGAAAAATGGCTCAAAGGAAGATTGCACAAGAATAAGATACGTATTGCGTGGAGAGAACGAACTGATTTATTTACCCTAGATCTTAGAGAGTTTAGAGAATTAGTTGAGACAATTCCCATGAAGATTTTACCATGGGGTCTGGTACTTCAAACCCACATGTTCTCCACATGTTCTCACTCTCCTGCTCCACACCCAGTAAGAGGGAATTCTGCTTTGTCTACCTCCTGGGTGTACTCTCAGGCACACACCCCTGACCTCCCCCTTGTCTGTACCCTCCTGGGCTGGTTGCTGGCCCCTGCTCCTGCCCAGGCTCCCTGCCTATGCTCACCCTCCGACCACTGATCCTCCACTCAGCCACCAGCGTAGTGCTTCAAAACACAACTCAGGCCACGCCTTGCCTCTGCTGACAGCGTTCCAAGGCTCTTGACTTACTCAGGGTAAAATTAAAAACTAAAATCTCATGGAGGGAGCCTGACCTGGCTTTCTGTTCATCCTCCCCACCCTATTTTGTGGCCCTGTAATTTGTGGCACCCCTTTTCCTGCCCCGTCCACTCCATTGTCCACCTGGCAGTGGTTGTGTCCTCGCTGTGGTCACTGTGCCCCTTTGTCTGCAGGGCTCATTCCCACACCACCTTCACAGGTTACCTAACTGCTCCTGTATCTACAGAGCTGCCCCGACTGAAGTCACACTCTTGGCTTCCTTCACCACGAGCATCGCCACAACCTAACAGGTGAGGGACTCACCTGCTGCAGTGCCTATTTCACCCACTCAGACATGGACTTCATGAGGGCACAGTTTGATGTCATTTTGTTCCCTGTTATCTCTTAAGCAGCTAAGCCAGTGCCAGTACATAATACATAAGGTTAATATATATTTTCTAATTAAATTCATTATTGGTCATCTTTTAGAATTTGGAGGAGTTGTGTTTTATTTTGTTTTTGTTTTGTTTTGTTTGGACAAATGTGATGAAGAAGTAAATAAAATAGACAACCTTAAAAACTTCTTCCAGCTCTAGAAGTCCATTGAAAGGCACCCATTGGTCAGTTCATTCATTCATTAAGGAAATAGCTGCACAGCACTTGTGAAATACTTGGAATACCAAAAAAGAGAATGCAGTGGAGCCCAGCTGTGGTCAGAGAAGCAGACCTGCAAGCCGGACCCAGGGGCAGGAAGGGAGGGGTCAGAGCATGATTAAGGGCAAGGAGAGCAAGGAGTCCCAGATCCTCTGGAATGAGAGCAACAGTGAGGAGCACGGGGGAAGAGAGGGTTAGCAGCTGAGAAGACTCCATGGAGAAGACTCAGCTGAGGTTGGTGGCTGGAGGCAGCGTAAAGACACTGATGTGGAAGATAAAAAGAACTTATGAACCCAAAGGCCAGAAGAAAGATAAGAATTTATTCTGACCAGAGTACATGGTCAGGAGGAACAAAGGTGAAGTTTCCAAGGGAGGAATCTTGCCCTGAGGGTAAGAGATTTAGATGTCTCATGACTTGAGGATGTGGAAAAAGGGCGTAGGCGGCAAATGCCATTATGTGTAGAATGTCTTCTCCCACATCATCTAGTGCCTTGTAGATCTTCTGAGAGCACCTGCACTGCATCTATAATGAAGCTGCAGTTGGACAAGACCACCCTCTCTGATCTCACAGAAGACCAGCTAGCCACAGGTGAGGAGGTTAAGATAGCAACTTTAAAGAAGATGGGTTGTTGGGAGGAGTAAACGGGTCTTACCTCTAAGGTTTGCTATTATCTTGTATAGTTTGGACCAGTGTTGCTACATTATCTAACCTGCTTGGGACAAGCTGGATATGTTGGCTTTACAGGAGGACTTCTGCTATTAAGCTTTAAACCCTTCTGTTGCTAATGAGCAGCTACTAAACCAGAAAAGAAAGGTAAGAAACTGGACTGACAAGTGAGGTGGAATCCCAAGCAGTGTGGAGAGCCCTGAATGCTGGGGCATCGGGTGGGCAGCAACAGCAGGCTGAGGATACAAAGGAAGCCCACCTCCGCTCTGCTACGTGGGGAAGCCCTTGTCTTGGGGAGATAATATGAGCTACATAAATGTCTTACCCAAGGGTGAGGTGGGAGAAGGAACTAGAAGCTGCTGGAAACCCCGAGCCTGGGGGCAAGAGCCAAATGCTTCTTCAAGGTCACTGGCTATAAAAGTATTGCTTTGTAACCACTGTACTTTCACTTAAGATATTATGAGCACATTTTCATGTCAGTCTGGATGGATACAACCTCATATTCACCAGCAACAGCTGCACCATATCTGACTCCCTGGTGTACCTGAGACATGTAGCAGTACCTTTAGTTCATATGGAGCTATGCTTATTTTAAAATCTGGATCTACGTTTATTGTTCTGATTATAACCATATTGGAGTGTAGTCTAAGACAATCTTAGCCTATTTTGGCAGGTAGTAGCTGACCTCTTTATGATAGGCATCACCTCCATTTAACAGATATGGATACTAAGGTTTATTGGAACAATTTCCTCTCCCAGACCCGAAAAAGGGTTGCAGGTGACTGAGCCCAATTGACAACTGACATCTCTATGGGCTTTCAGCATCAGGATTAACATTTGGCGTCAAAACTCAAAATCCTTGTCTGGAAAATGCTGACTTGTATAGTTCATTCTCACCCTGAAGATCCTCAGCAGCCAATGCTATTTAGAACTGCAAGTTCAGACTTTTTTCTGAACCTTATCCTCCTTGGTAGAGCAACTGTACCATAAATTATGCAGCTAGGAAACAGTTCAGAGCTTAGCCTCTACCAGTCTTCAGGTGGGAGGAGGATTTTACAAAAAAACACACACACAGATTTATCAGAACTCAACCCCAGGGGCCCTGAGCCACGATGCAGGTGCATCTGTGCAGCTGGGGTCTTGGCAGGTCCCACTCTGCACCTGGAACACACAACCACAAACAATGTCTGCTCAGCCCCTCAGCAGCCCTGTGCTTCTGAGGAATTGCTTTGTCTGATCTCAGCAGAGACCATGGATATAAGACTGTGGCTAGATGACATCATTCCCTGGAATTCGAGGAGAAAAATGTCAGTGTTCATCTACTAAATGTCAAGCGACCAGCTTGACTGATTGTTTTTACTGACTTGACCAAATCAATAGGTTGTTGAGTCATCTTGTTGACACTGATTCAATCGACACACTTGCTTCAGAGGGAAGAGGACAGATAGCAGACATTGGAGAAACAAGCAGCACAGGGCTCATTCTGGTCCTTGAGTGTCATGGAGTCTCCTGTTGTCCTTTCATGGGGCTTGTGATGGAGGAGCCTTCAGTCCCCATCTCAGATGTCACAAATGCTGGCCCTATAATTGGAGGAAACTTAGTATCAAACATTTTATCTCTAAAATTATCATCTAATGACTAGGACAGGATCAAAGCCTGGTTGATAACATCCTCCTCTTCTGCAAGGGCATGTATGAAGAAAGCTGCCCCCTGAGGGGAGGCTTGGCCTCCTGGCCCCCTTGCCTTTGGGTGCTGTATCAACCATGGGCCAAGGACAGACAAAGCACATTTGGTAGCCTGATTCAGGGCTTCTTTGTTACTCAAGGTCAAAAGGGTATCCTGGCAGTCCCACACAAATACTCATGAGTTTATTTGTTAGATTATTATTATGCTTTGAGACTGAAGATGGGAAGAGAGGAGCCCAGCCCACGTGTGCCTGCAGATAAGTCACTCCCTGCCTGGCCCAGCTCACTGGAGCCCTTGCACTTTGGTCTTGCAAAGCTCTTCAAAGGCAGTGCCCCTCAGCAGGCTGGATACAAAGCTGCCACCTATTTTCTCCCCTGGTTCCAACCTCATGGGGTAGGGGCTGTTAGAGGACTTTTAGACTTGGTCTTGCAAAGCTCTTCAAAGGCAGTGCCCCTCAGCAGGCTGGATACAAAGCTGCCACCTATTTTCTCCCCTGGTTCCAACCTCATGGGGTAGGGACTGTTAGAGGACCCTCCCTGGCTGTCTGCCTGAGACCCTCTCCATCTCAGCTCTGGCCCATTCACACTGCCCTGTGTCTGACATGCTTCCACTGAAGGCAAAGAAAAGGGCTCTGTATGCTGAGCAACTTCAGTGTTTCGATTTGCCTTGTTCTTCCTTATTGTTTTTGCTTCAGCAGGCAGAGATTCAGTGCTTCTTAGAAGCCAGTTTCTCTTTGGGATCTCTGATGTTCCCTTTGTTACTGTGTTCCCTTTACTGTCTACAGACCCTACATTAGAAATAGAGGACAGGAAGATGACCAGAAAGACACATAGGAGGCAAGTGATTTCTCCAATAAAAATGGAGTTCTAGAGCTATTTCTGCTCATTAGAAAACCCCATGAGACAGACACCACAGCATTTCTTCACAGGACAGTACTTGGAAGCCTGGCATGTCTGGCCTTAAAGAGGTCCACTTTGCAGTACTGTTAGGGCTGAATGAAAAGCAGCCCCTCTGCCTTCCCAAAAAACCTCTACAAAGGGACATGTTGTAGTGAGGCATCCGCCACTACCAGATACAGTCACAGAGCAGCCTTTATGACATCTGAGTGTGAGCAGAGATGTGGTAAAATAAGAAACACCGGAAAAGACTTGCAGACAATGAACAACTGCAAAAGCCTCACAGACAAAAGATCTGAATTTCGGTTTATGTTCTGCACTCTGTCAAACAAGATTACCAAGAAATAGTAAAGGTGTGATGGTTCAACATTATATTTTAAAAACAAACACCAATTATTATTGTCACGCCTAGGCTCTGAAAGGTCCCTACAAATTCCCATGTGTGTGGTAGGTGACTGGATGGCTGACTCACTGCTGGAAGGTGGGACCTGGTCAGAGGAGGTGTCCTTAGGGTGTGACCTGGAAGGTACAGCTCCTCTTGGGGTCTTCCCCATCCTCTGCTTTCTGGTTGCCACATGAGCAGCTTTCTCTATAAAGGGCCTCATTCTCCAGGTACTTCTGCTTTGGACCAGCCAATTATGGACTAAAACTTCTAAAACTGCAAACCAAAATAACCTTTCCCTCCTTTAAGTTGTTGGTATTGGGTATTTTGTCCCCGGGGGAGAGAAAATGAATAAGGCAATTATTACAGGAAAAATCAATTGTTGGATTTCTTCATGCTCATTTCATGGTTTTTCTGTTTCCTTGGGTGCTGGAGAGCTGAGTTCCAGTGGGAGCATGCAAACATTTGAGGCTGGGACAGCCCGAGGTCATCTTTGTCTAGCCTTCATCTCAGAATGTGAACCATCAGGTTGACTCTGAAAAAGTCCACCCACCTCCTTGAGACTTAATTGCTCTCTTTGCTGTTGTTGACAGGGTTAGTAGAATCAGCAGGACACGACATAGTTAGATGACTTTTGAACTTAAATGTTATAGGATCTGAATTTTTAATTTTGCCTCTAATATAGTTCTTCCAAGAGAACTTCCTGGTCTACTATATTGACTAGCTAAAAGAAGAGCTGTATTGCTGAGGACTAGACTAATTACAAACATACTCTTCTAAAATGGATGAACAATCTTAGCTGCAGAGAGAGGATGATTATCGGCATCTGGAATCTCTAACACATGCAAAGAGCACATAATGGTTCAACCTTAGAAATACTGTGGTATCTTTTTTATATTCTTTCTCAGAGGTGTCAGAGTCATAGTTTGGTAGTTAAAACAGCCCCAGGGAAGATTTCACTGCAATTTCAGATCAAGCAGCTCAGTTTGTATCTAGATGGCCCCCTAAAGCCTCATACAGTCATAGATGGAGCATTTTAAAGGTGGCTAGATTAGGGTGTGTGAATGAGAATTAAGGGGTGACACTGGGATTTATCAACAGGCTTGTAGCCTGCATATAAGGTAATAGAAAGACAGGCTCGGAACTGCTGCTCCCTGCTTCCTGTCTGCTCTGCCATGGGCTGCTTCTCCTCTGCAGTGCTTCTCTGCCATGCCATGCTGCCTTGGAGCCAGCCAGCTGTGGAATGAAACCTCCATAACTGAGCTGAAATACCCTTTAACTTGTGGGTGTTGGATATTTTGTCCTTGCAGTAAGAAAAGTAACTAGAATATTGGGAAGAACGAATACTCACAAAGAAACTCAAACTCTTCAAACTTTGTGGTCCCTGTGTCTGGAGGCAAACTCAGGAACACTGAGTCTGACAGGACTTTATGTACTAGGAGCAGAGCTGACCCTGGGTTCTCAATAGGCCAAAAAGCAACCCAATACCCCAGAGTTAAAACCTCCTTCTTGCTAAGATTTTTTCATGTACTTGAAGCTGCAGGCTCCATTAAGCCCTCGTTCCGTTATGATATCATGTTCAGTATTTTGCACCTAAGAGGAAAGTAATATGCCTAACCTTTTTGCCCAGCCACTTTTTGCCAGGAAAAGCCACCCTGGACACCCTCTTTGTTCACACTATACTGGGAATCCCTACTGTGACCAAGAACCCAGAAAAGAGAGCTCACCACTTTAGCTCTCATTTTATCATTATTTAGGAAGCTGGCTAAAATAAACACTACAGCAGTCATCTCACTTGCCATAAAAATGCTCATCAGTAAACATGTACATCACCATAGCAAGAGCAGAGCCACATCCTTGCCACGCCTGTTGTCTTTACTTCACGTCTCTCTCTAGACTGAACGCTGGGTCTCAGACTGTTTGTTGCCTATTTCATAAGCAAGAATTCCAGTTTCAAAGATGAAGTTGCCTTTGGTGCATAATAAGCACCATCCAGGTAAACAAGCTATTTAGAGCCCGTAACAAGATAGAGTCTTGATAGAGTTCATGTTGGGTAATTTTGATGAATACTCCCAAATCTAATTAGAACCCAATTAGATGGCATCGCACACTAGCAGATGACTGTCTAATGCATTTACTCACCTCTTCCTCGTAGCTTTACACGTGTAACAATGCAGATCTCCTCACTCATTTTCAGATTTCCCTTACTTATTAGAGCTATTCAGCACACTCATGGGGACACTGTGAAAACGTAAGAGTAATGTCCTATTCAGTGTCCTGGTTGAAGAGAGCTCTCTGAAGTAACACGATCAGCCTCTGTGCTCGGACATAGGCCAGAAAGCTGAAGGAGCCCCTCCCCCTCCCCCCTGTACTGCTTGGCTTCTTCTCTTCTGTCTGTATGCCCCGTTGGGGCCTACTTTAGTCACAGCTTGTATGTGGACTAATTATAGATGTGTCCTGGCAAAATAACAACTACAGGAATCAATAAATTAAGAAAAATCAGGACTCAAAGGATGTAAACACCCACATGGGGATTGTGACAATGCACTTGACTTTGAAGCTGCATTCATAGAGGGCTGAATGTGTGACCATGTACCAGCCCCATAGTCTTGCCCAAGGGCAGGAGACAAACTCAGAGGGATCACACTCCTTCCCCATATAGATGTCAGTTATGGAAGTTGGTTACAGCTCCTCAGGGCTCAGGCTGAACTTGTTTTACCTGAAAGCCCACCTGTGCATGGCCTGGTCCTTCTCCCTGTGCTAATTCCCGCAGGCCCTCTTGGGAGTGTGGCCCGTTATGAAGCACCACCTGCACATGCACCGTGTCCAGCAGACTTGCACACTGCAGTGGAGAAGGAGGAGGTGGAGATACTGAGAGAGAATGGGGGTTGGCATCTCCAGAATGCCCTTGGCACTGGGCATCTAGCCATGAGGCTATGGTATCACTGCTAGACCCACACACAGACGGAGCCTCTAGTTAGCACTGCTTTATCTTTCAAAGGGGCAGATTCCAGACAGCTAGGCCCATGAATTATTCAAAAGAAGCCAAGACCATAAGAGAAGAAAAACACACAAACAGAGAAAAGACTGGAAGAAATAGGTTAATAGAAGGAACAGAAAGTAAAATAATGTAATTGGAGAAAATAATGCGAGCAGAGAATGAGAAGATCTTACAGTATAACAAAACTGTCTGTTAAAATAGAAATTCAGTACAAGGATTGGAACATAAAATCAAGATGGTCTCCAAGAAATCAGACCTTAATTACCAAGAGAACACACAGACAATGAAGGGATATGGAAATGGCTTAACGCCCTCCCATTGAAAATTATAGAAAGACACAACCACCAAAACAAACACAAGAAAAGTCCAAAGCAAAAGAGAGACACAAATCTCCTGTCAACCAGACCATGAACAAGCCCCACATCTAGAAACATCACCTGGGAAACCCAGGACACAAACCATGGCAACAGGAGTCAAGTTGGGATTTACAAAAAAAGACACTGAACAGAGTCCAGCTGGCTTGAAAAATACAGGAAAATAGTGGTATCAAACTATAAGAAAAAGAAGGCTGATCATAGCATGATTTGGACAAATCCTGAGCAGTAGCAGAAGAGGGACCTTGAAGCATCCTGCAGCCCAGGACAGTGACTCTGTAGATGTAGAGACATGTACGTGAAATGGGGCAAACAGCCTCAGAAAGGCCTTGTTGTGTGTCAAGGTTCCCAGACACAGTGTCTGTCATGGGAACACTCCAGGACGAGAGGGAGGCTGGCTCACTGCAAGTCCCTTATGTGGCCACCTCATAGAGTTTCTAAGCTATTTCCATCATGGTAGGGCCCCAAGGAAGTTTGTGGGATTTTCTAAGCAATTGAAATCAACACATAGTAATTGTACATATTTATGGGAGACATGTGCCATGAACTGTATAGCAGAGCATAGCTTCCTTCCCTCAGCCACTTGGGGCAGTAGGAGAGGGTAGGTGACCTTCCCTGAGGGCACAGGGATGGGAGAGGTCATGGACAAGCAGTCAGAATGGGGGAGCATCTCAGGCTCAAAACAAGTGCCACAGAGCACCCACCTATGCCCACGAGGACATTTTCCCAGAGATCAACCGCAAGAGCTCAGATTGTTGTGTTTTCTAAAAAAATCATTTATGCAGTGAATATTGAGTATCTGCTATGTGCCAACAGTAATCCATGAAAGATAAAGTGCAGAAGAAGACAAAAGCCTGGCCTTTATAGATCAAAGAAGAAAACAATACTTCTCAGGAATACTAGAAAAGTCTTAGATAAAATTCAAAATTCATTCATTATTAAAAAATCTATGTGAACTAAAAAGTAGGGAAGAAGTGTCTTATTATGATAAATCATACCCATCTCTACAAAGATATCGTGTGCATCCTCCAGATCTGCAGAAAGATAGAGGCTCTTCATCAATATTTCCGCTCAGCTCTGTCCCTGAAGATTCTGACTGCCTGTCTCAGTTACTCTTCTCCCATTGCTGGGACAAATACTTAACACCCAAAATGAAGGAAGGAAAGGTTTATTTGGATCACAGTTACTGGAAGTTTCAGGTCTTCCTTGGCTGGCTCTAAGGAGCGTGGCACAGGGTAGAGGGCAGCCTTTCATGACAGCAGAACAGCCACAATGGCAACAGAGAGGAAGTCTGTCTCTCTCTTCTGTTACATTCAGGCTATCCACCCCAGGCTGGGTGTAGCACTCACACCATAATCCCAGCAGCACTCAGACCCATAATCCCAGCCTTGGATCACTTATACTCCCAGAGGACCATGAGGTAATCTCAGACGCAGAAGTCCCCGCCTCATCACTGCATGAATAACACTGGATAAATAGAAAAGTACAAAGTAAGAATCAGGAAGAGAAAATATTGTCCTTATTTTCAAATAAAATGTCAGCAGACATAATCAAGAGAAACATTAAGACAATGTATCCAGATTAATATAGGAACCTAGCAAGGTGGTTAAATCTAAATCATCCAATGCTACACAGTATGGAACTAAGAAACCAACCTGGACTTCCTGCAAAATAAGATACAGGCTTGAGGAGCCTTGTAATGAGATGAACATTTCAATAGAGATTCTAAGGAAACTACTGGTTATTCATGTGACCCAAAATGATGTTAGATTTCTCCTGTTGTACCACACATTTCTAAATATATTAAAAACCAAATATGAGATGTACAACTTTAGACTTAAGAAATGTAAAGGAATATTTATATCATTTTGAGTAAGGATCTGTTTTTAAAAAAATGGAAAACATTGAGATACCTGATTACCTTAAGATTTTATTGTATTCATATTAAAAGGTATAAAGAAAAAAATAAACCACATCTTACAGTAAGGTACTGTAACTTACATAACAGAAGATTGCTATTTAGGATATATATGTATATATATGCAGATCAATATATATTTTAATATATAAATATACAATTTGAAACAAAATATACAAGTACAGTATTTAATATATAATTAGCTTAAGATAAAGCTGTATATACTTGTATGCATGTATATAATATATATAAGAAATGAGGACTAATAAGAAAAAGGAACAGGAAGAGTATTTTCTGGATGAGACAGACTGAATGCTGATGAGGATATAGAAAACTGAGAATTCTTATGCAGGTAGAATTGCAAATTGGTGCAAACTCATTTTGAAAGGAAAGTCTGGAGAGTTGAAATTGAATATCCTTCAACACAGTTCTTCCTTTTCTAAATTAATGACCTAGATAACTGACACACCTCTTGGCAGAAGATGCAAAGGAGGGCTTGCTTCAGTGACTGGGGAGGGAATCACATGAAGGTGTCACCGCATATCTGGTAGTTGGTGGTGACACCCTGGTGCCTGTCAACACAATCCCCCACACGTGTCACTGTCTGTGGCTTGGACTTCTTCACATCTTGGTATTTACAGAATGGCCAGATTTCTTACATGGTAACCAAGAGCTCTGAAGGTGTGCATCCCAGGAGAACCACTCCTGGTTCTCTTGTGACCCCTTCTGACCTTGTCTCAGAATTACTGCAGCATTATTTACAGCATCCATTTTTGCCACCTAGTTCAGCTCATATATTTTAGAAGAAAGGACATAGATCCTCTTCTCCATGAGGGGATTGTGAAATAATTTAGAAATAGGCTTTAAAACCAGTAGAGCCCACTTTCTGGAGAGTACTTTTCCTCATAGAATCCATGTGCAAAAGGTGCTTCCACCTTCCCCAAACTCCCAGGAAATCTCCTCTGTTACTGTACCAGCTTAAGGTCAAGGTAGAAGATCCATCAGCGGAAGGCACCTCCTTCAGAGGAGATGCTCTGCCAACACATTTCCTTGGATTTAGTCGCTCAAACTGTCAGAAACTTTCAGCCTTTCACTAACTGTCTAAAATCTGCCTGGTCTCAAAGCTAATGCTGTATACTCTAGTTTTATGTTGCCGTTATTATTTGTTTACTGCAGTGTAATACTTCCTCCTGATACCAAAAGTATCTCAGTTGCTATTGCCAAGTGGCAAGCCATCTCAAAACGCAGTCGCCCAGAGCAACCAGTTTATCTGTGGGCCAGGGATTCAGACAGAACATCTGCTCCACCATGCCTTTCCTTAAGCAGGAAAGGCTGAAAGTCAGGATGATATGATGGCTGGATGCTGGGAACCTCAGCAGAGTGCTGCACCAGAGCAAAGAGCCAGAGCTCACTGAGTGTGCCAAGCCCATTGCAATGGCAGAATTGAGCTCCTCCGGGTTATTTATTATCTCTTGGTAGTGGTTAACTTCTGTGTGAGCACAGTAGGAAAGACAGGCCAAGACCGCTGAGACATCACTATTGTAACAGGGCCAGGGAGGAGTAGCCCTACCTGCCAGGGAAAGTGAGTCACTTGCCTAGACCTTTGTGACAAACTATCACAGCTGAGTGGTTTTAAATGTATGCTTTAGGGTTTTGGAGACTGAAGTCCAGGGCCCAGCTGTGGGTGGAGCTGGCCCCTCCCAAGGGGTGGCGTTGCAGAGGGGGCATTTTCTCCCTGTACCCTGGGGTCATCCTCTCTCTGTATACCTTTGTGTCCTTCATCTGGGACTAGAAGCCACTCTGATGAAACCATTTTACTCATTCCCTTCTTTAAAGACTTCGTCACTCACTGCATTTAGTCGCATTCTGAAGTTGGGACTCTGATGTGAAATTTGGGGCATACATTTGGCCTTCACACTCCCCTGACCTGAGGGTGGGTGCTGGACCCTGTCACACTCTGGACCATGGGCCTCCAAGGCTGCAGGCAGGGTGCTTTCTCTGTAAATACCCTCAGGGTTGTCATCTGATAGCCCATGCCCTTTCTCTTTGGACAAAATGATGACTTATTTTATTTAGTTTGTCCATCTTTAAGGAGTTGCAATCTCTGGATCTAGATTCCCTATTCATGAGTTTGAGGCATGGATGGAAAACAGTGAACTAATAGTAAAAATGCGAGTGTGTAGCATTTCAAGGGGAAGACAGTGTTAAATAGTTTAGATGATATGTTGCAAAGAAATTTTCATTGTTCAAGTTACCTCAATTTTCTTTCAGTCATAACTATACTTTAGGTATAAAATGTTGTGAAATAAAAGTCCTCTGAGAATCTGCCTAACAGATAAGAAACTATATGGCAGCATTTGTACAGGGTTTCAAAAAAAATTTGTACCAAAAAAAAAAAAAAAAAAAAAAGCTATCCTAACAAATGTGGGAATTGTGTAACTTTGTGCTCAAACAAAGCTTTGTGTTACTGTCCTTTGTGTTTTAACTGGGCTCTTGATAGAACTATTATCTGTCAGACATAGTACCTGGCATAGCCTCACTGCAGTGCAGAGCCTGCCTCAGAAAGGAGGACGGGGTGGGGGGGAGGCAGCCCTCCTGCTACTTCAGAGCCTACTTTTTGTGAAATCAAGCTAGGCTAAGTAAGTTCTCACTGGCCATTTACGGCTTTGACAGAGGTTGTGTGAAAAGGAAAGGAAAATAGGAAGAGAAGTAGAAAACAAGGTGGAATAAAAGACAGAAGAAAGAATCAGAAGAAGAGAAGAATAAAATGAAGAAATGATGAGGGGGACAAAGAGACAGAAGCAAGCAGGTAATTGAAAAACGATGCTGTGGGGTCAAATCCTGCCCAGCACTAGGGTCCTATCTGTTGCTAAGTGCCAAATGCACATCTCTGAATGCCCTTTTTATTCAAATTAAAACCTGACAGCGTGTCCTTGTGATGCCCATCAGAATATGCTTTGGAGATTACAGTTTATTGGACAAGAGAATCCTACTAATCCCCTTACATCCAGAAAGCATCTGGCGAGAAGTAGCCCCGAAAGACACAGAGCACCCTCCAGTACTACACATTAGCCCGTGAAAAGGGAGCCTTTCAATTACCGATGGGAATTACGTCTGGGTTCGCTGGGATCTTGTTCACAGTGTGCAAGTGATTACAATGTGGCATATGTCCCTGAGAGCGAAATGATCTGCTCTTTTTTTTTTAGTTCCTGCTATCAGAAGAAAAAAAAAAAAAAAATAGCAAGACAGTCCAACAGATAATCCCTGAATCATGACAAGTAATAAATCTGCCTGCTGAAAAATCTTTAAGAAAACTTCCTCTGGAGGAAAGGAAGCACGTGGGAGGTAAAGCCACATGTGCAAAGAAGCTGATATCAAAATTGTCATATCGCTCATTGGTCAAATTTCACATATTATCCTTTTTAAAAGTACAGAGGCCAGACCATGCTGTGAAGCCATCTTTACTGAACTTGAATTTTTAATGCCGTGTGATCTATGAATGAGACTAAAATATAACAGCTGGAAACCCCATACACTTCTGGGCAACTGTTATTTTTGAAAAACAGTAAAACAAAACAAAACAAACAAACAAACAAAACCAAGACACTAAAATAATCCTTTAAGTTTTGCCTTCCACATGAAGCTTCTACCCTGGGGCAGGGAAATATAAAAGTCCAACTGATTTTGATTAATGGGAATTTTTAAGCAGACAGCCTCACCCTAGTAAAATGAACGAGATGGAGCGCAGCCACCAAGCAGGGGCAACTGCCTGCCTCTTCCCTCCATGTGGTGCAGAAGAAGATGCCAGGCCTATGTCCTCAGCCACCCGCAGTTCCATCACTGGTCCTTCTGGACATAGATTTGAGGGTCGATAGGAAAAGTGGAATAGGATGCTGTGCACATTTGATCTTTCTAGATTTTATG
Organism: Myocastor coypus; assembly: GCA_004027025.1. NCBI lineage: Eukaryota > Metazoa > Chordata > Mammalia > Rodentia > Myocastoridae > Myocastor > Myocastor coypus. Next base: position 3,222 of record PVJA010004166.1, on the reverse strand, counting down.
AATCAATGTTTGTTGCCTCGAGGTTAATTTTTATATCCTCTCTTCTTTAATATTCTTTACCCAAAATGTATTTGGGTAAATCTATAATCCTACCCACTCTCATGGGAAAATTTCAACTTCAAAGGAAATGAAAATGTAATTTCTGCCCTCTGAGCCCACCTTCTCCTGTACCCTCCCTGGTCCCTCTCAGATATGCCAGAGACCTGAAGGTGCCTGCAAAGCTTGCTCCTCACGTTTTTATAGTATCCGTCCCAGGTGGCCCCAGGTGTCACCTGCTGTGTTGTCAAAATATTTTTGCTGCACAGAATTAGCACCACCGCCCTCGCCGTTCTACTCAGTGTGTCCCATGAGGAGATGCCATGTCCTTACTGTTGGTTTAATCTTTCAGATACATAGAAAGATTTCCATGTGGTTTGAAAAATGCTGAGCCAGGTAACCTTCTGCTCTGTGCACCCCTAAGTGATAATGGGCCAAGCCCTGCATGGTAACCAGCCTTCTGTAATGATTCAGGTAGAACCCATCCCCAGCAGTGTAAAACAGTCCTTTATTTCCAGCACTGAGAAGCATTCCCCAGGATGGCAGTGGGTCCAGTACATTGAGCAGCTGCCTGAGCCCAGCATGTGAGGAATTCTGGAGATGCCAGGACAAAGAAGAAAGGACCTTTTGGACTGTGTGATGCTCACTCATTCAGTAATGTCTGTCTGGCCATTACTAAATACAGAGAGCTGGAAGGCAGATGCTTATTTGTTTAGAAAAACTACCTTGCAAGTGAAAATTAATCTACTGATTTTTTTATCCACTGATGGGCAGTGCTTAGATTAGGTCATCGAGAGGCTTTGTCTTCCACTTCCATGTGTGAACCTGTACACATACACACACTTCTAGCATCTTTTGGAGGCAAAGACAGGGAGCTTAAGTTCCTAACAGTGATACAGAGATGCCAGAGCTGCAGAGGGCAAAGTGGTGCCACCCTAGAGCTACATGCACTGGGGATGGAGGGTGGGGGGCATTGCACCTGGCAGTGGCCAGGGTCTGCCAGGAAGACAGAGAGGAAACAGTACTTTTCATGCATAGCGTTTAGAAGGCATTCTTGGTTGGTCTAGGCTGTGATCCCAAGTCATGGAATGGGAACGTTCTGTGACATCTGGTGACTCTGAGGGCTTCTGTGCTGTGGGACTCTTTGGGCAGTGGTACCTGCTTCTATCAGGCAGTTCAGCCTAGAGATAGAATAAGATTCTAAGGCATAGGGTGCATGGGAGAGAGGCGTGTGCTCAGTAAGAAAAGGCGATAGGTCTGAGCCATCTTCTCAGAGTCTAGGCAGGAAGAATGCCTAGATGGAAGCTAAAAGGGCTCCACGGCAAGTTGCGTCCCAATCTGCATGAGAGTCAGCACAAGGGAGCCCCTATTTTCAAATAGAAAATCAGCTCCTAAGAGGTTACCCCTAAAGTGCATACTGTCTGTGGGAGATGGTCCATAAATACGAAATGTCAGAGTGAAGACATCTCAGGAGCTTCTCCCCACCAAGTGTCCTGTCTCTCCCAGTCTCCAGCTTAGCAGACAATTCTGACATCTTGTCCTTGATGTCGGAAGCCAGGGCCTCAATTTAAATATGATCTCATTGGAAGGGCCAGTAAGGCTGGGGTCTCTTCCTGCTTATGCCACCCTGGATGAGCCCCCTCATTCCCCATGAGGCATAGCCAGACAAGGCGTTCAGACTCAAGAACCCAGGAGATGAATTGCCACGTGCCCTCTCACCCTCTGTGTGACTTGGAATAAGTCAGATAGCCTCTCTTGGTTTCCTCTTTTGGGGAGAAGAATCAAACCTAGGACTTACCCACTGACCTCATCCCCAGATCCTTCCCTTTATTTTTATTATGAGAGAGGGTCTCATGAAGCAACTCAGGCTGAGCTCATGACTTTGATCCTCTTAGCTCACCCTAAGAGTGCTTGGATTATAGGAATGTGCTACCATGTCAGGCTGGGTTTTGTCTTTGATTCAAAGGTCAGTGCTGATGGCCTAGGGTTGCAGTGAGCTCCCGTGGAATAGCATGGTGGATGCCTGCCTGCATGACCTAGGTAAAGTTGGCTGTGCTTGTGGTTGCATTTCATCAGCAGCTCTGCTCAGAGACAGGGGCTGGGATCCCATGTCACAGGTGAGGTGTCAGACACAGGCTGTCAACATAAGGCCCTCCCAACAGTACCATGGACAGGTCACAGGTCAGCATGAACTCTGACCTATCTCACAGCTTGTTGGAGACTCCTTAGTGGGCGACAGTGGGGTGATGCATTCTTTCCAAGAAGACAGCTCTAGGAACTGTGCTTCCACACCAGACCTCCCTTCCTCTTGGGCTATCCTCTCCCACTCACTTTCCTCTTCCCTCTCTTTGGAAGGCTTCTGTCCCCTGCTCCTTCTGAGCTCTGCATCTGTGACTCACCACCATTCCTCTATTCTTTTCAGTGAACCTGGAGAGACATGAATTTCACCTTCTCTCTGCGGAGGAACAGGGACAAAGAAGGCCAGAGCCTGCCTGCCTGCTGGTGCATTTCTTAACATCTTCTTCACAGGGCCTCTCCAGAGCTGACAAATATAGGTAATCCTCCATCTGTGGGCCATGTTGCCAAAGGAACTCTGTGCTGTGGCAGGAAGAAAGAGCACTGCGAGTGGAGACGGTGGGTCTCAAGGGGCCTGAGGCAAGAGGAGCATGAGGGAAGGCGACATAAGAGTGTCAGCAGGCCCGTTCTGCCTGTAGGCAACACCATATCTCTGAATGTGGCCTGCCTGCAAGGGAAACTACACCCAGGGCACTTGGACTTCAAGGGCCAGAGTGTGGAGTCTTGAAGTCACTAAAACACCACCATCCAAATCCTAATGTTTCTCCTACCTGCACTGAATGTAATGAAATCCTTGCTAGAGATATTTTTTCTAGAGGTAAGGTTCTATTGTTAACAGCTTATGTATAAAATGAGTCCTAATAGGTTTACTATTGTAAACGTAGTATTTTACATAGTAAAACAGGTTTCTTAATGACACTGGGGACATGAAATGTAGGGCATTCATGCTTGCACACCACGCAAGCAGCAAAGTACCACCAGAGCTCTGTTTACTGGTGTGGAAACATGTTCAGGATATACTATCAAAACAAAACAAAACAAGGCATGGTAGACTGTGCTTGTAATCCCAGATCTCTTGGAGACTGAAGTGGAAGAACTGAAAATTTGAGA